>WNGS01015767.1:0-11222 GCA_020271785.1 Procambarus virginalis | reverse complement strand
CCAGTTGTCTTTTCCCGGGGGATGTTGGCGTTCACACTCTCGGAGGTATAGGGGTAGCGAGGTTGTGCAGGAGTCTGTATTTTCCCGGCGTAGACTTCTCTCTCAGGGCTATAGGAGAACACTTGAAGTTCTCAAAGGGGGACCTCGAAGGGGCCCGCTATGCGCCCCAGGCTCAGTTCCTTGTCGAGCATAGGCCCCACTATATGTGGCAGGGCTGTAGTTGCTGGGGGGTTACGAGAGGAGAGTGGGTCCTTACCCCTTCGTAACCTAATAGGAAACCCCCCCGGAAGCCTCCGACGACATAGTCCCGGAGGGATAACCCACTAGGAACGCATCAAGTGCGTCTGCGTCCACTGGCGTTGTGACGTGTGTCTTTCTTCCTGCTCCTGTCCTGAGCGGGGCGATGGGGACGATTCTCCTTGGCAGCGGCGACTCGAGGCTGGGCTGGGGGCACGGGCAGTAGGCAGGATGTCGCTTGTGGCAACGCGGGCAGTAGTGCTTGAAAGTGCATGAGGGGACGGAGCAGCCCGCTCCGGTTGCGTGGAAGGCGTAGCAGTATCCCGGCGGTAGTCCGTAGGCCCGGGCATTAGGAGTGAACGTTCTGCTGGGTAGGCGGCGGCGCGTGGCGCCACCTGTATTCGCTCCTGCGCTGCACGTTGTACCGACCGAATCTCCGGGTCGAGCCTTAGCGCGGTCCAAGGGCAGCCCGACCTCTCCTTGTCCCACCTGAATGCCTCGTCATACCACATCCAGTCGCCGCGGAGGTTGCGCTTCATGGACTTCACGTAGCGGACGTAAGTAAAAAGCGCCCGGCCCTCGGCGGGATGTCGCTCCAGGTAGATTGAAGCGAAGATGTCGAAACCGTGCCCCCACTGCTCCGGCGTCAGAGGCGGTAAGTTCTTCGTGGATAACTGGGTCTCCGATAGAGTGGCATGGCGTGTCTCCGAAGGCCTGGCATCGCGTTCGTAAGCCAGCAGCTCGCGCGAGTCGATGTACTTGTTTGCCCAGACTTTCTCTCTTAGGGCCAGTGGGACGTGCTCGCCTAGCATGGTGACGGTGTTGCCTCGCGTCCCCCAGGGCTGTGCCCCCCAAGGACTAGGGGTGGTGGGGAACAAGCTCTCTCGGCGGTACTCACCATTGGAGGACGTGCTGGAAGAGCTGTGTCGCCGCCTTGACGTGCGGCTCCTTGCGCTTGACCGTGGTCGGCGCGCAGGGGGGGAAGCGGTGCGTGTAGGCCGGTCCGAGAGGGCGTCCGTGTTGTCCGCCCCGCCGGGGTTTGTAGTCTGCTGCCGTCTCGATTCTGAGGGGGGGGCCCCGGGCCTGAGCAATGAGCGTCCTCAGCATTGCCCAGTCGGCGTCCGAAAGTTGGGAGGGGTGGTCAGCCACGCCCCCCGCAGCAAATCCGTTTGGATGGGCATCGGGTATATGGTCGCCGTCCGAGTCAGAGCCTCCCGAAGAGGCCTCTGAGGAGGAGGCGAAGCGGGCGGGTTTCGTCCTTGTCCTGGGCGGTTGCTTCCTAGCAGCCCTTCGTCGCCGACCTCGTGTTGACGCCGTCCTTGTCCTCTTCTTCACCTCGGGTGGGTGGGGGGGGCCAGCGTCTCCGTACTGCGGATAGTGGCAAAATGAGCGGGCGGCCATAGCAAGACAGTAAGTGAAACAAGGCTTAGGCATGCAAATAAGAACTTTTAGCCCTGTAACAGGTCATGCAAACAGAAAGAAATTAAATAAACGCAAAAGTGGGAATGGACACGTTGAAAACGCAAAAGTAACTTAAATAACGTAAATAAAACAGAGGAACAATAGAGGAAAAGGCAACTTAGCGTAACCAAATTAATGGAAGACGGAGGAAGCGGGGGAAAAAAAAAAAAAAAAAAAAAAAAAAAATATATATAGTAACACTGAACCAGCGAGAAGTACAATAAATAAATGTAAAATAAATAAAGTAAGTAAACTCGGGGAACTACAAGGAAGTATAAATAAACCTTAATTAGTTAAGGAAATCTACAAAATAAACTAAGCGATCCGACCATGAATAATGAACTAAAATTTAAAGAAGGAAACTGAGAATAAAACCCAGGACAAACTAAAATTAAATGGAAAGGGCATAAGAAGTAAGTAGAATAAACGTAAGCACGAAGTGATAAATAAACGCCTAAATGCGTCCCGAGCGGAAGTATAAGCGAAAGGAAATTAAATAAAGTAAAAGGGAATGAAGTGTAACAGTAAAACGGGGGAAGGACATAAGAAACTTAACGAGATAAGAGTAGCCTGGTAAGCAAAAAGTAGGCGGTAGCACAGGACCAGAAATAAGTAAATAAAATAAAGTGTAAATAAATTAAAGTAAATAACACTGGAAACTAAAATAAATTTAACTAAACCTTAAGTAGTTAAAACTGCAAACAAGACAAAATACATTAATTAAGTAAAGAACTAAAATAAATGTAGAAATAAACTAAAATTAAAAGCCCGAACATAAGAAACTACGGCAAAACGGGGGATGTTAGATCACTTGGTAAACATTTTGACGATTTAAATGCATTACTCACAGCACTTGGTACTAACTTATCGTTCATTATTCTAACAGAAACTTGGCTAAATAAAGACTATACCCAACTCTACAACTTAGCTGGTTATAAAGCCATTCATAACTGTAGGCCAAATAAAAAAAGTGGTGGCACAGCTATATATTACCGAGATACATTTATCTGCAACAGTATTATTAGTGACAGAGATGACTACTGTGAATATACTTTTGCTCAGTTTACAATTAAATCCCTTAAATCCTCATTGACTATTGGAGCCATCTATAGATTTCCCAATACTAACATAGCTTCTTTCTCAGACAACCTAAGTAATCTTATTATAAACAACAATCTCAACAAAAACCACATCATTCTGGGAGGAGACTTTAATATTGACCTGGGTCAACAAAATTGCTCTCAAGTTGACTATTTCCTTAACAGCATGAACTCCTGTATGCTAATCCCCACAATCACCAAACCTACCCGAGTCACTCAAACATCAGCCACTACCTTGGACCACATATGGACAAACATAACAGCTCCCCTTGTATCTGGTATAATCTACGACAGAACAACTGACCACTATCCTACCTTTCTCATAGCGAACATGGACATAACACCACCAAAAAGCAAGAAACTTTCATTTAGGCTACACAGTGAATCAGCTTTGGGCAATCTTACAGATGCATTTCACAATATTAACTGGGATTCTGAATTCAATAATACCCAGGATATAAATTCATTAGCTAACCTCTTCCTCTCCAAAACTCTAAGCCTCTACAACCTTCATTGTCCCCTTCTTACCAAGCAAGTAACTGACAAAAGATTAAACAATCCATGGCTCACAAGCGGCATTCTCAATTCAATCAACAAGAAACATGAATATGAAAAAAAACTTAGGATTGGCCTAGTTTCAAAGGAAGTAGCTAAAAGGTACTCATCAATGCTTACCAGTATCATAAGAAAGGCAAAACTTGCATATTATGTGAATAGATTCAATGAAGCAAAAGGCAACATGAAAAGCACTTGGAAAACCATCTCTAGTATCCTAGGAACTAAACAACACTCACATAACCAAATAAAACTCTACAAGGATGGGGATATACCGTCAACTGATTTAGAAATGGCAAATGAATTTAATAGTTTCTTTTCATCGGTTGGTGCTAATCTTGCCAGTAAAATCCCACAGACTCAGACACATATTAACACATATCTCTCAGGCAGCTATCCAAACTCTCTTCTCCTTTCACCAATCAGCCCGGAAGATGTTGTGTCCATCATACACTCTCTAAAAACAAAGGCAGGGAACACCAGTGAAATTCCGTCCATTGTATACAAGAGAGCCTCCCATGCCCTTGCCCCACCCATAGCCCTACTGTTCAACAAATCTATAGAGTGTCACACCTTCCCTGATATCCTCAAAAAGCAAGAGTAACGCCAGTCCATAAAGGAGGCAATCCGGCGGACATAAACAATTATAGACCAATATCAAATCTACCCATTCTATCAAAAATATTTGAAAAAATTATTTACAAACAGCTCTATTCCTACCTCGTAAAATTCGACATACTCAGCCCCTGCCAGTTTGGCTTCAGGTCCCAAAAGAGCACCAACGATGCAATCATTAGTCTCCTTGACGTAATCTACTCAGCACTTGACAAAAATGAGTTTCCGATTGGACTCTTCATTGACCTAAGAAAAGCCTTTGATACTGTTAATCACAACTACCTCTTACTTAAACTCCAGCATTATGGAATCCGAGGCCTTGCCCTTGACTACATCCGATCCTATCTTAGTGACAGACACCAATATGTAACTATCAATGAAACAACTTCTTCCACTCTACCAATTACCGTTGGAGTGCCACAGGGCAGTATCTTAGGACCTCTTCTATTTCTTATATATATAAACGATCTGCCTAATGTCTCTAATATTCTCAAACCTATATTGTTTGCTGACGATACTACTCTTATCTATTCAGACCTCAACCCACATACACTAAATAATGTTGTGAATAATGAATTAAAAAAAGTCCACTTATGGATGTCAACTAACAAACTAACATTAAACATCGAAAAGACTTACTACATCTTATTTGGAAGCAAATCATCAAATGCAATTCAGCTACAGATAGACAACATTAACATCAGTAATAAAAATGATGGCAAGTTTCTTGGCCTATTCCTAGACAAGAGACTCAACTTCAGCACCCACATTCAACACATAACTAAGAAAGTCTCTAAGACAGTTGGTATACTCTCCAAAATCAGATATTATGTTCCTAACTCTGCTCTCCTCTCTCTCTATTATGCTCTAATCTACCCCTATCTTAATTATGGTATCTGTGCATGGGGGTCTACCACTGCAAACCACCTTAAGCCCATCATCACCCAGCAAAAATCTGCTATCAGAATAATAACTAACTCTGCTTTCAGACAACACTCAGCTCCCTTGTTTAAATCCCTAAACTTGCTAAATATTAACTCCCTCCACACATTCTCTTGTGTCAACTACATCTACAAAACCCTGTTCTTAAATGCAAACCATGCTCTGAAACTCTCTCTGGACAGATGTAATAGGACCCATTATCACCACACCAGAAATAAATATCTCTTTGATATCCCCAGGGTCAAACTTAATCTGTGTAAACACTCTATGCAAATTAAGGGACCTAGTCTATGGAACTCACTCCCTAGTGAATTGAAAAACTGTAAAACTTTTGCCTTATTTAAAAACAAAACCAAAAAGTACTTAATTTCATCTTCTTAGTTTCCTACACTGAGCTTTATTTTTTGCTCTGTATCTAGTGTTACCCAATCTCCTAATTCTTATGTACTTAACCCAAACAACCTTATCATTGTGTTCATTGCTGTCTTCCTTTATGTGCTAGCCATTTGCTGTATTGTGCCTACCAAATTTTGTCAACTACCATTCAAGCTTTCATTGCAATCAATCTTAGCTACCTAAGTGCTTTATTATACTGTACCTACAATTTTCTCTCATCTTTTTTTTTTCTTTTTTCTTTTCTTGCCATGTAACTGTTATTATTTCCTTTTTATAATTTTTGCTAGTATTTACCTACTAAAATTTTTTTAGATTAAGGACCTGCCCGAAACGCTGCGCGTACTAGTGGCTTTACAAGATTGTAATTACCATATTATATATTCTAACATTCCCAATGTACCTTCTTGTATATGAATAAATAAATAAATAAATAAATAAATAACAAGCTGGGCTACACGAGCCAGGCAAACAACTGGGACGAACAGGCTGTGCTACGCCGAACAGCCCAACGTATAGGACGAACAGGCTGGGCTACACCAGCCAGACGAACGTCTGGGGCGAGCAAGCTGGGCTACATACATACATTCTTGTACAGCCACTAGTACGCGAAGCGTTTCGGGCAGGTCCCTGGAATACGATCCCCTGCCGCGAAGAATCGTGTTTTCATCCAAGTACACATTTTACTGTTGCGTTAAACAGAGGCTACAGTTAAGGAATTGCGCCCAGTAAATCCTCCCCGGCCAGGATACGAACCCATGACATAGCGCTCGCGGAACGCCAGGCGAGTGTCTTACCACTACACCACGGAGACTGTAAAGACTCGGAGACGAGCCAGGCAAACGACTGGGGACGAACAGGCTGGGCTACACCAGCCAGACAAACGTCTAGGACGCACATGCTGGGCTACACCGGCGAGACAAACGTGTAGCTACGAACAGGCTGGGCTACACCAGCCAGACAAACGTCTAGGACGAACAGGCTGAGCTACACCAGCCAGACAAACGTCTGGGGACGAACAGGCTGGGCTACACCAGCCAGACAAACGTCTAGGACGCACAGGCTGGGCTACACCAGCCAGACCAACGTCTAGGACGAACAGGCTGGGCTACACCAGCCAGACAAACGTCTAGGGACGAACAGGCTGGGCTACACCAGCCAGAAAAACGCTAGGAACGAACAGGCTGGGCTACACCACCCAGACAAACGTCTAGGACGAACGGGCTGGGCTACACCAGCCAGACAAACGTCTAGGTACGAACAGGCTGGGCTACACCAGCCAGCCAAACTTCTAGGGATGAACAAGCTGGGCTACACCAGCCAGACAAACGTTTAGGGTCGAACTGGCTGGGCTACACCAGCCAGACAAACGTTTCGCTATTTATGCCACCCAGACTGTCCGCACTGCGCCTTGCGGGACGCGGTGCGCAATTGTCTTCCTTCCCCATCAGAAATTCCACCGCCTTTCGTTCAAAAGGCAGTGGCCATTTCATCTTCGTAGTTTCCTACACTGAGCTTTAAATTTGCTTTGTATCTAGTGTTACCCAATCTCCCAATCTTTATGTACTTAACCCAAACAACTTTATCATTGTGTTCATTGCTGTCTTCTTTTTATGTGCTTTTGTGCTAGCCATATACTGTATTGTGCCTACTAATTTTTGTTAACTACCATTCAAGCTGTCATTGCAATCAATCTGAGCCACCTATGTGCCTTAATATACCTACAAATTTCTCTCATCATAATTTTTTTCTTGCTATGTATCTGTTATCATTATTATAAATTTTGCTAGTTTTTACGTACTTAAAATTTTCTTAGATTAAGGACCTGCCCGAAACGCTACGCGTACTAGTGGCTTTACAAGATTGTAATTACTATGCTATGTATCCTCACAATCCCAATGTACCTTCTTGTATATATATATAAATAAATAAATATATATATAACACTGCAAACCAGAATGACAGGGCGGAGCTCATCGAAACCTTTCAAATACTAAACAATTTGGACGATGTCGATCTGGACACTTTCTTCAAAAGGTCAGATTTTCGGGTTCGAGCTCAACAAGCCACAATGTAGGACAGAAAACAGGAGATGCTTTTTCACCTTTTTGAAATGCTTTTTATTAAACGATTCTTCGCTGCAGGGGATCGTATTCCAGGGACCTGCCCGAAACGCTACGCGTACTAGTGGCTGTACATTAATGTAACAACTCTTGTATATATCTCAAAAAAACAACAACTGTATGTTGTAAACCCGTGGAACCGCCTACTCGCCGAAGAGTAGGTAAGGTAAACGCCAAAACTCTATTAGCTTTTAAAATACAGATAGAAAAGATCATCCGGGCAAATGGGGGACGTTTGACAAGCCGCCAGCTTCCTGTCCTCATTGAGGCCACCAATATTAGTAGCTCTCAAGTTAATTAAAGGTCGGCAAAAAATCAGTAACCAAAGAAAATGGGAAGAGCAACATGGCGTGTAAGCGAGCGAGCGAGTGACGTCATCACAACAAAGGAGACTCGTGAAGTTCGCCTGTCTTAAAGACCTGTGTCCACAATACTCGTCAAATTGTCCCTCCCACAGTACTCTCAGGACACTTATGGCAGTGTAAGTGTGTGGTGAGGCCACACCACTGAAGACATTGAGGATATACCACGAGGGAGAGACAAAACTGTTGAAGGTCACTGGCTCCACCTGACTTGTTCCTCGCACTCTCATCATCCTCCGTAAGTACTGGAGTACTTTCTGCTCCACCATTGTCTTACACCCCAACATGCAATTGTTGGGGTGTGGAAATAGACCTATGGCATTGTTGGGGTGTGCAAATAGGCCTATAGCATATTGATCATATTTATAATAATGAGAAAATCCCCTGGGACTGTGTGGTGTTGCAAACCCACGACCAAGGCATTGTCAGCTGCATACTCTACCACTGTACCACCACTGACTTCCTTAAAGTCTTGCAATCAGATTTCTACTGATATCACAGGAAGTCTATGATATCCTTATATCACAGGAAGTCTGTGATATCCTTATATCACAGGAAGTCTTGAAGCCAGTCCAAGTTTTACGTAAGACCCCCCAAGCACTCAGTTGAAGGGGTAAAGTGTTGTAGTTGAACACTGTATGCCAAGATACTACACAGAAAACCACACTAAGGCGACATACATCAATGAACACTCCACTGGGGCTGTGAGGTGATGCAAACATTGCAGGTTTGCATCGCCTCACAGCCCCAGTGAATTTTCTCATTGATGTATATCACTTTTGTGTGAATTTCTGTGTGTAAATAATAATAATATTATTTATTCAAAAGATTGTGTGTACAAAGAACATAAGAGCATTGTTCAATTGAAAGGACAGGAGCTACACATGTTAATGAAGCCACTATTATGCAAAGCGTTTCGGGCAAAATTAGTAATAATATAGAAAATTTTTTATTAATGTTGTGACGGGGTAAAACACTTAATACTATAAGAGTAGTAAGCTAACAAAATGAGTGTTGAAGAAAAATAAAAAATTAATACAAAGAAGGTGATACTTAAGGATGACAAGCACAGACATTATGGAGTCAGTAGTTCTAGCAACAGTACAATAGTTTATTTACATTAATTACAGAATGGAAATACAAGTTGTAATTTAGAAAAGCAACTGAACTATTCCTCATAACATTTTTTTGGAACATATCAGAATATAGAGTAACATACTATAATTTAAGGTTAATGGGGCCAACACTGACAATTAACCAAGATCATAAAGGACACAAGTAAACACTTTATCAAAGAAATGCAAGAAATTAGATGACATTAAATGTACACAGTAAATGTAGAATTTAAATGAGTAATACAGTGTGTCCTCGCTTTAACGAACCATATGGGGCGTAGCTGATTCGTTCCAGTGTGGAATTCATTCCATCCGTCCGGCCCCCAGCAACCCCCTCCCCCCCCAAAAAAAAATACAGTCACAGTAATACATATGCCGATACACATTTGCTTTTTGAAAAATTTAAATAACAAAGAATTTGAATTGCAATGAAATAAATTGATATTGCACGTTACAGTACTGTACTTACCCTACCAGTTGAGTTTGTAGTGCAAACTTTGTTAGCCTTAATATCCTGAGAGTGCCACTCATATGATATGAATATAAATTATTTAAAGAAGAGTAACTTTTCTAACAAATGTACATTATACACTACAGTCTGTACATAAAGTACAGACCACTAGAATCACACTACTGCTGTACACGTATATCACTTAGACTGCACTTTGTACATTTAATGTCATTAAAACTGTGCTATACAGCTCAATTGGCACTCCCAGGTAAGTTTTGGTTAGTGCTGGGTACTGGTCCAGTTGCCTGGGCATCGTTGGAAGGTGTGTCCTTGCTAGTGCTGGGTGCTGGTCCAGTTGCCTGGATATGCTCAGAAGGTTTGTCCTTGCTAGTGCTGGGTGTTGGTGTAGTTGCCTGGGCATCCTCAGAAGGTTTTGTCCTTGCTAGTGCTGGGTGTTGGTTCAGTGGCCTGGGCATCCTCAGCAGGTGAGTCCTTACTAGTGCTGGGTATTGGTCCTGTTGCCTGGACATCCTCAGAAGGTGAGCCCTTGCTAGTGCTGGGTGCTGGTCCAGTTGCCTGGACATTCTCAGAAGGCGAGTCCTTGCTAGTACTGGGTGCTGGTCCTGTAGTCCTACTGTGAAACTGTACCAAAAACTTTTGAATCTTAGTTTGTTTCTTTGTTGTGAGCTTCATTATAATATCTTTCATGTCCTTTAGGTACAGGTAATAATTTGTCAGCTCTTCATTATCAATTACAGCAACCAAATCAAGCAGATCATTAACCTTTTGCAATGATGCAGCATATGGAATAAATAACACACTGTCATCTTCCTCTTCCACATCCTCATCATTATTACCAATAACACACTGGATAATCTCATTATCAGTTACTTCACCATAACCTGGATCATCACCATCATTATCTAACCATGCATTCACATCAGAAAGTTTCAAATCTTCCTCACCTGCATCTCTGAATGTCTCAAAAATCGCATTATCAAAGCCCTCAAAATCATAGTCATCTTTGTCTTCATTCTAACCAGGTACCGGACTCAGAATATTATTCCATGCATTATTTAATGTGGTGACCTTCAACTTGTTCCATTCTTTGGCCTAGTTGTAAATTGTGTATTAATTGAATATTTCTTGAAGTTTTCTAGTGTTCTACTAGCCTTCGTATCCTTAGTAGGCATCTCATCTTCCTCAGAGAGCAGAACTTCCATAGTATCTGAATTTCTAGCTCTTTTATAAAGCCTTTGAGGCATAGATAACCCCTAATCCATGGGCTGTATTACAGATGTAGTGTTTGGTGGTAAAGCCATACATGGTTTTACCACCAAACACTACATCTGTAATACAGCCCATGGATTAGGGGTTATCTATACTCTCAAAGGCTTTATAAAAGAG
This sequence comes from Procambarus virginalis, assembly GCA_020271785.1. Lineage (NCBI taxonomy): Eukaryota > Metazoa > Arthropoda > Malacostraca > Decapoda > Cambaridae > Procambarus > Procambarus virginalis. The sequence continues at coordinate 461 of WNGS01015767.1, read as the reverse complement.
CTAGAAATTCAGATATTATGGAAGTTCTGCTCTCTGAGGAAGATTAAATGCCTACTAAGGATATTTTGCCATCAGGTGATGTTAATTTAGCAATGGGGTGAGCTGGGGCATTATCAGTCAACAATATTGCCTTTACCTCAGCAGGAAGAATTCTACACATATTGATCTGCTGCTTTTTTTACTTCTTTACAAAAGTGATTCTGGAACCGATCCTCAAAAATAATCTGTGTGAACCAGGCATTTTTTGTGTTGTAGTAGATGACAGGTAGTCTGTTCATGAAGTTTTTCAATGCTCTGAGGTTGGCAGATTTCCCAAGAATTGCGTACTTTGTTCGGTGACTGCCATCTGCGTTACAGCACAATAATGCTGAAATTCTTTCCTTCTTTACCTTGCAACCAGGAGTACTCTTCTCAAGCCTGAAGGTCAAAATGTTTTTTGAAGGCATTTCCAGTTAAAGCCT
>WNGS01015766.1:42575-54871 GCA_020271785.1 Procambarus virginalis | reverse complement strand
ATCCTACTGGGCTCTATCATATCTACAGTGCATTCCACTTATTAACTACTTTGACACTGAAAAAATTCTTTCTAACGTCTCTGTGGCTCATCTGGGAACTAAGTTTCCACCTGTGTTCCCTTGTTCGTGTCCCACCCGTGCTGAAGAGTTTGTCTTGGTCCACCCTGTCAATTCCCCTGAGAATTTTGTAGGTGGTTATCATGTCTCCCCTTACTCTTCTGTTTTCCAGGGCTGTGAGGTTCAGCTCCTTTAGCCTTTCCTCGTAGCTCAATCCAATGTGTGTGGGGGGTTGCTGTGTGTGGGAGTTGCTGTGTGTGGGGGTTGCTCTGAGAGGGTGTTAATGTGAGTGTGTGTGTGTGTATGGTGAGTGTGTTTCTTAGTGCTGTAGCCTGGGGACAAGGCGTAAACAAATACCTGAGATCAGTGCAAACTGTGACTAAGGAACTTTTTGTTCCGACAACCTGAATCTAAAACATTATCATGCTAAACACCATATCTCACTTGAGAAGATGTTCCAGACAGAAACAAAACGTTGCTCACATAATACATCATTCAGTCATTCTGAATGATTGTTTTATTCTCCTTAAAACCCAAATTGACCATGAATTTCCGGAACCTAATCTCCTCTGATGCAAAAAAGATGATCAGAATCTGACAATCATCTTTGCATCAGTTGTCTAAACATCAAAATCAACAACGCTAGAAATGCATCTTAAGAAGATGCAAGATGTTGTGAAGATGCAAGACTGAAACAAGGCTGTTATGACACATCTTTTAATTATACAAAACATCAAGATATCTGAACAGAGTAGACACCTCACAGATCAGATTAAAAATAAACCCATTGCTACTGTCAAAATTCAATTTTGTTAACAAAAGTTTAAACTGCACCATGGAATTAAATTCGGTCGTAGGATAAACAATGAATATTCAACTCTACGTATGTTTTTATATAGTTTGCTTTCAGGGATGATACCTCAACTAATTTTATTAATCAAATTGCAATTCTCCTTTAATTCAGAAATTTGTATATGGTTTTTATCTGTTTTATGTTTTGTTATTTTAAATTTTTACCATTTAACACTTTACTTTGTATGTGTAACTGCTGTGGCTGGGAACCCCGCCCTCCCCCCTAGGCCCTCACTGTGAGGGGCAACCCATTCTTACCCCTATTGTTAGAGGCAATCATCCCTTCTTTCCCCACTGTGAGGGTCAATCATTCTCTCAATCCCTCACTGTGAGGGTCAATCATCCTCTCTATCCCTCACTATGAGGGTCAATCATTTCTTCTTACTGGACTGTGAGGGGCAATCCTCCTCTCATGCTCATTATGAGGGGCAATAATCTTTTTATATCTCACTGAGAGAGGCACTCATCATATCAATCCCTCACAATGATAGGCAGTCGTTTTCTCATCACCCACTGTCTGAGGTAATCATCTTTTTATACCCCACTGAGAGGGACAATCATCTTTTCATCACCCACTGTGAGGGACAATCATCCTCGTCTCCTCCTGTGTTATGAGAGGGGGGGGGGTTTGGTTGAGTACTCACAAAGTTCCACCTGAAGTAGCAATTAAATAAGTTTAATAAGAGAAAACTGCCAGAGTGGTGAAAAATAAGGCTTGACACTGACCTTGGAGAACGAGACTCAATTAATAATCCTTCAAGGCATGTCGAATGTAAATATGCAATTAGAAACATTGCATATTTGGAGGGGGGGATCGAACTATTGCATCTCTGGGCTTTCCAGACACACACACACACATATACTAGCAACTAAATCATAATACGTGAGTCTGGACATTCCATAGAGGGGAGTACAAGGCCCAGTATATCTCCTCAATATTTGTCTTAGATTACGCTATTGTCATTTAATTGTTTAAATGTCGTAACTGGTTATAAACGCCAAGAGCCTCTCTGACGTTATGCGAACTGGTAAATGAGAGAACTGCCTGACCGGATGAAGACGTCGCTAGAGCAGCTGTTGATAAGTAGGTAGGAAGTAATTTTCAGGAGTAGTAGTAGTAGGTATCCATCAGTCCCAGGAGACTATGGAGTTGGTAGGTCTGGAGTGGCCTCTCCGGGGCGCAAAGCCAGGGTAGGTAGAAACGGGGGAGAAGCTGTTACCCATGCATCAGGTCCTGGAAGTAAGGAGTAAGTATGAAGAAAATGCGCCAATATAACTCGATACGAATAGGAAAACCACAGGAAGAGGGAAGTATCTTCCGGTTCATGAATCATCCAAGACATACGCATATTTCTGAACTCTGAAATCATCAGAGGGAGTGAAGGCTCTTGCTGGACCTTCCTGCAAGGAAGGACTTTCCTTATCATGACGGCTCAGTGTGCGTGATGAGACGAGGTGGTGTTTGATACGGAGTATATGCACCTCTTTTTCAATGCTGCAACCTTCGCTGATGCAACCATTGAGCAAGATTCATCCTGTTGCAACCATTTCAAGACTTTCACCTTACCACAACCTTTACAACACCTCCACACTGCTACAACCAATACAACGCCGTAGCCCTTCTACAACCAATACAACACCTTAATACTTCTACAACCAATACAACGCCTAAACACTTCTACAACCAATACAACGCCTAAACACTTCTACAACCAATACAACACCTTGACCCCAAATCCACCAGCACAATAACATCGCCACGTTACAACCAATGCATCATCTTCACCCTTCTGTATTAATCATCATACTACAACCACTACAACATCTTCAACCTGCTACAACCAAAACAACACCTTCACCTGCTGTATTATTCACTATACTACAACACATACAACATCGTCACACTACTACAAATATTACAACACCTTCACTCTGATAACCAATACAACAGCTCCATTTAAGACATGATGTAGGTGAGCGTTAATAGCGCATGGCTAACCTGGATACAACTCATAATAAAAACAAATCAGTACTTTAGATTCCTATTTTTGTTTCCTAATTGGGACTCAAATTTTGGATTCCAATCTAGGTTCCTATTTGATCCAACAAAATTTGCTCTTATATATTGATACGAAATAAAATANCCATTTTTTGCATTGCCCTTATCCATCAACAGCATTGTGCCTAAAATATGTTGATATGTCTTGTGTCATGAAACCTGTTGTTTCTGTGGTTAATTTCATTAGATCTCATGCACTCAACCATCGCCAGTTCCGTGATTTCTTGAAAGAAATTGATGCGGAGTTTGTTGACTTGCCTTATTATACAGCAGTTAGATGGCTTAGTTGTGGAAAGGTTTTGCTGCATTTCTTTGAGCTCAGATTAGAAATTGATTTATTTCTCACAGAGAAAATAAACCTCAGCCATTATTATCAGAATGTGAATGGATTTGGAATTGGCATTTTTTGCAGATATGACAGGTCATATGAATAACTTGAATCTGAAATTGCAAGGCAAAACAAATTTGATCAGTGACTACTTTGTTCATGTCAAGGCATTCAGAGCAAAACTTGCACTACTTGAAGGCCAGGTGAAGGTTAAGAATTTTGCTCATTTTCCATGTTGTGAAAAATTTCATGCAGAAGTAAAGTTGAATTTCCTTTTTATTTTGCAAATGAAATAATTTCAGATTTGAAAAAACAGTTTCAGAAGCGATTTGCTGACCTTGATGCCAAAGCAAATGAAATCAGGCTCTTTCATAATCCATTTGACTGAAATGCTGAAAAACTTCCAACTCAATTTCAAATGGAAATTATTGATCTCCAGGCAGATAACAGACTGAAAGATAAGTATAGAGAAGGAAATCTGATTGAGTTTTATAAATGCCTGCAGCCAGATCAGTTTCCAAATTTGATAAAGTTTGCCTGTAGTTTGTGTCCATTTTGGTTCAACATACTTGTGTGAACAAACATTTTCCAAATGAAGTATGTGAAATCTAACTATCGAGCAAATTTGTCCGATGATCACTTGAATCAATTCTTACAATTGGCTCATCTAATCTGGAACCTGATTTTAATGAAATTTTTGAAGTCAAAACGACAGTATCATTCGTCACACTAATTTGGTTGCATAAACTAAAGGCAGGAATCTATTTAGTTACCCTAATTTTTTCCAAAGATATGTTTTAATTTTTCCATGTTATACTTTAATATTTGAGGAAATTAAATTACTGGCACTGATTTTTTTTTTTTTCATTTTTTATTCCTTCGACCCGCATAAATATGGGAAATATATAATGTGGCCCTTATATTGAAAAGTTTGGAGACCCTACTCTAGGTAAACTCGGGCAAGGGGATAAGGAGTTGTAGCAGTTAGGTCAGTGATGAACACAGTCTCTCCTGTGTAGGCGATGTTGGGCACGCTGACTTCAAGACGATCGATTGTAGAGCCGCTGTGTCCCGCAGGATCTTAAGTCCAAAACGTCCCTCTGAATCTGAACCGTGGGTAGAAATAGTTCCTGGATATAGATGCTTGGTAAAGAGAGAGAGATCATTAGCATGAACACCAACATTCATTACAGGCTTACCGGACTTAGGGTGAGTAGGTTTAGACCTAGGAGGTTCGATGTTACCTTTAGATTGGGACTTACCACATTTGTCAATGGTGTGTCCATATAGTCGACAATACCTGCAGTACAGTTGAGAGGTACCTTGATCTGGGCTCGCTTTCTCGTAACTGTACCAGACTTCTTGCTGGTAGGATCTGGAGTCAGCCGGTGGATGAGGCTGTAAGTGTCAGCTGACTTCGCGCACTTCACTAAATCCGTCTCTTCCTTGTCTACTAAGTATAGGCGGACAGGAGGAGGTACACGTCTCAAAAATTCTTCACCAGTATGAGGTTGACAAGCTCTGAAAAAGTAGAGACATGTGCTGCCTCCAGCCATTTCATGAAATATCTTCGTTTGGATTTTAGCAAATTCTAAGAAGGTGGTGGTACTTGCCTTGACGTAGTCACGAAACTTTCGTCGATAGCTTTCGGTGGAGAGAATGTAGGCGTCCAACACAGATTGTTTCAGGGTGTTGTAGTCGTTTTCCGAAGCCAAAGTGCTGAGTGTGACTGCTGCTCTACCTGTTAAATGTACTCGGAGAAGGGTAGCCCATTGGTCATCAGGCCAATTAAGTTGATCAGCAAGGGTCTCAAAAGTGGTAAAAAACACATCAACCTCCGTTTCGATGAACGGGGGCATTAACTTACTTGCATGGGAGACATTGAAACTGGGAGGAAGACTAGCTGCCGCTTGCTGGAGTTGAGCTTGGTGTGCAGCGTCCCTCGTGAGTTCTCGGTCACGACATTCTAGCATTGCTTCTGCCTGTCGTTTGTCATGATCACGTTGCATCTCGAGTCGCTGTTGGTATAAGGCCAACTCACGTTCACTTTCTTCCTTCTTCAGTGCGGCCTCTCTGTCACTTTCTTCTTTCTTCAGTGCGGCCTCCCTTTCCTTGAGGCGGATTTCTCTTTCTTGTTCTTCCTTTTTGAGGGCAGCTTCTCCTTTCTGAGGGCAGCTTCACGCTCTTGTTCTTCCTTTCTGAGGGCAGCTTCTTCCTTTCTGAGGGCAGCTTCACATTCTCTAATTGCAGCTGCTTCCTGTTGTTGCTGTAGCTCGATCTTGGCGAGTTCCAATTTGAGCTTCATGGCTCTCAAGTCATCCTTATCTGAAATAATGTATTGTTCATACGTAGGAGAATCTATAATACCTTCATCCGCAAGGTGATCCAGTATCATATTATTAAGGGCAAATTTGTTGGCTCCATCGGTAACTTCCAAGCGATACTCATGTGCAAGAGTTAACAAATCGACCCTCTTAGCATGACGTAAGGTCCCTATTTCACCTTCTGGATCTGTTTTGAATGCTTGTAGGCGGAACATTGTGAAAATATAGCAAAATATAGGAGACACGAATATATAGTGAGAATATGGTGAATGTCAGAACAGGAAACGTGGCAACTGATACCTATCCTGTGGGGAATTATTAATAATTAATGTTAATTCAAGGTGATAAATGAATAAGGTCGCAGGAAATCTTGTACCTGGTACTCACTGTGGGAGGATAAAGGCAAGAAAATCCTACTAATTAGTGAAAACTAAGTTTAAAAGACAAGTGAAACACTAAATGGCTTCAAAAGAAATAAGGTAGTCCAAAAAAATGTAGTCATACCTTGCCAAGTCACTATAACACATAAGCAAAGGTACCCACTGAAATTGAATATGGTATTTACAGAATTAGCGAACTTTGTGCTCAAAAGAAAGAACGCCAATTCCCTACCTTAGGTAAATACCATCAGTCTGACCGACGAGTAGGGGTGCGAGTGTCAACTGGTGACGAGAACTATCGGCGAGGTCCCAATTCGCCAATAATAGTTCGTGCTAGAGGATCTAAAGCCCTCTTTTTCCTCCTAGAGTCGGATTGCAGGACTTAGGTGCTATTGACCCGGAGACAGACCACAGTACCAGGGTACCTATGTGATAATCTGTCAAAAAAGTGAAAATATCTGGGGACAAAAGATGTTAAACACGGATAATAACACGGAAGGGGGAGACGACCAATTAAGAGTATGACTGTGGCCTACAGTCACCACATAATCCAAAGTTGTCTCACTCTCACCATTAGGAAGCGATGTGGTGGAGGCTGACTCCATACACAGTTTCAAGTGTAGATATGATAGAGCCCAATAGGCTCTGGAAACTGTACACCTGTTGATTGACGGTTGAGAGGCGGGACCAAAGAGCCAGAGCTCAACCCCCGCAAGCACAACTAGGTGAGTACAACTAGATGAGTACACACACACACACAGCCACACACAAACGTTCAGTCAGGGGAAAAAGGATTAACACCTTCTGAGAACAAGGGATAGGACTTACTATACCCCACCCCACCCCCCTCTTACCCCCCCATCTGACGTGACCTGACCTGGTCGCCATCTCCGCCCCCCCCCCCACCCTCAGTCCCATGCATCTCCCATACACACACTCCCCCCTCCCCACTCTCTCCCTCCTACTCTCTCTCTCTCCCACTCTCTATCTCTCTCCCACTCTCTCTCTCTCTCGCTCTCTCTCTCTCTCTCTCTCTCTCTCTCTCTCTCTCTCTCTCTCTCTCTCTCTCTCTCTCTCTCTCTCTCTCTCTCTCCTCCCTCGCTCTCCCTACCCTCGCTCTCTCTCTCTCTCTCTCCCTCCCTCTCTTTCCTTCCCCCTCCCTCTCTGCCCACACGCTCACCACACACCACACATTGCTCTCTCTCCTCTCTTAACAAAAGCAAAATGGCAGGTGGACGCAACAGGGACACAGGGAACAGCCAGAGTGACCAACAAAGGACATGTTAAACCAAGTTCTGGAGGAATTCAGGAAGGAGATGCAGGAAATGAGGATTATCATTAACAACCTGCAAAGTGAGCTGACGTCAGCAAGGGAGGAGATCAAATCCCTCAGAGAGAAAATAAAGACACCGAGCATCAGATTATCATCCAAAGGGAAGATGGGAATGTTACATTGGAAGGAAATGCCTCTGTACCTGAAACATTTGTGGACATACTGAAAAAGAGCTCAGAAGCAATGGACACAGTGAGGGAGGTAGCCATGCAAGCAGCCACCTCACAGGAAGCAGCAAGGTGCATCACTCAGCTGCCAGAGAGAACAGATCAGTGGTAGTTGTAGGCATCAAAGAACAGGAAGGATCCAACAGGCAAGAATGGAATAGCAAGGATAGAGAGCAGTACAGGAGCTACTGAAGGGGTTACAGATGGAAGGGGCTGAACAAAACATTGAGAAGGTTTTCAGGTTGGGCTGGTACAACAAGGACAGAACCTTCTTGTAAAGGTGGTGTTTACAAACGAAACCACGAAGGAGGATATCTCCAGAGGAAGAGTCGTCTGCAGCATGTGGAGGGATACAAAAAGTATTCACTGCAGAGGGACAGGACGAAGGAGGAGAGAGCCAGGGCAGCAGAGGCAAGGAGGAAGCGCAGGGAGAGAGGAGCAAACCAGGAAACCACAGCCCCCAACACAACAGTCCTAGAGACAAGAGGCGAACCCAAAACCAGCATCCCAGCAACACCAGAAGGGAGGGCAACACCACCACCCCCCTTTGCATAGAAACCCTCCTTCCCCTCACCCTACCTGCCCACCCCCAACCCTCCCCCCCACCCCCATTCTGACCCTGTCACCTTTCCCCATTCCCATCATGTCCCCTCTCCCACCTTTCCCCCCTGTCCCCCCTCCCTCCACCCCCCTTCCTCCCCTACCCTCCCCATCCCTCCTCCCCCCTCACCCCATATCCTCCATCCCCCCTTCTCCTTAACCCACACCCTACCTGTCCCCCTTCCCTAAACCCCCACCCCCCACCCCAAAATCCTCTGAGACCCTGCAAACCACCTCACAGATCTTCTCACCCACGGAACAGCTTCCCACACCAGCAGATGCTCGCCAAGAAAGGGGCAGGAAATAAAACAGAAGAAAGTGAGCTTCAAGGCAATGTACACTAACAGATGGGATTACAAATAAAACAAGTGAACTCGGAGAATGGGCTTACAAGAAGAAAACCCAGACATAATAGCACTCACAGAAACAAAGCTAACCAAAACCATAACAAACGCAGTGTTTCCACAGGGCTACTATGTAGTGAGGAAAGAGAGAGAAGGGAGAGGAGGAGGTGGTGTAGCTTTGCTACTAAGAGAAGGTTGGAGTTTCGAAAGATGGTAATTCAGAACTGTAAAGGTTTCAGTGACTATATATCAGGCACCATAGTGCACTCAGAAGCAATGGAACAGAAATTATAGTAGTAGTCATATATAACCCCCCACCAAATGACAGAAGACCCAGACAGGAATATGATAGAAACAACTTGGCCACCATCAATATAATAGAGAGAGCAGTTTCTGTGGCTAGCAGGAACGGATCCAGGCTACTAATCATGGGAGACTTCAACCATGGGAAGATAGATTGGGGGAACAGAGACCCACATGAGGCCAGACACATGGAGAGCTAAGCTGCTGGATGTGGCAACAAGAAACTTTCTAAGTCAACACGTCAAGGGACCGACAAGAATGAGAGGAGGGGATGAACCAGCCTTGCTTGATCTGATATTTACCCTAAATGAGTCGAATATAAGGGAAGTTAAGTTGGACCCCCTTGGGAATGAGTGATCATAGTGTATTGAGCTTTGAGTACCTGGTTGAGCTAGGAATTATCACCCCCAAAAAAGAACTGGGAACAAAAGTGGCGTACCGAAAGGGAAACTATGAGGAGATGAATAAATTCCTATGGGATACATTGGACACAGAACTCGGAACCAAGTCCGTACAAGACATGATGGACTATGTCACCCAAAATGTCAGGAGGCTGTAAGCAGGTTTGTCCCAGCCCGACAGGAAAAAACAGAGAAGCAAAGAAGAATCCGTGGTTTAATAGGGAATGTATGAAAGCAAAGGAGCTGAACAAAAGGGCATGGAGGAACTTCCGTAATAACAGAACACCAGAAAGTAGAGAGAGATACCAGAGAACCAGGAACGAGTATGTTAGTGTGAGAAGAGCAGCTGAGAAAAGGTATGAAAATGATATAGCTAATAAAGCCAAGACCGAACCAAAGCTACTACACAGTCACATCAGGAGGAAGACAACAGTGAAGGAACAGGTGATGAAACTTAGGGTGGGCGAGGACAGGTACACAGAGAATGACAAAGAGGTGGTGAAGAACTCAACAAAAGGTTCCAGGAGGTCTTTACAATAGAACAGGGAGAAGTCACGGCGCTAGGAGAGGTGGCAGCAAACCAGGTGACCTTGGAAGGTTCGAAATTACAAGAGATGAGGTCAAAGCACCTATTGGAGCTGGATGTGAGAAAGCTGTTGGGCCGGATGGAATCTCACCATGGGTATTGAAAGAGTGTGCAGGAGCACTTTGCTTGCCACTCTCCATAGTAGGTCACTGGAAACGGGAGACCTACCAGAAATATGGAAGACTGCTAATGTAGTACCATATACAAAAAGGGTGACAGACAAGAGGCACTGAACTACAGGCCAGTGTCCTTAACTTGTATACCATGCAAGGTGATGGAGAAGATTGTGAGAAAAAACCTAGTAACACATCTGGAGAGAAGAGACTTCGTGACAACCCATCAACATGGGTTCAGGGAGGGTAAATCTTGCCTTACAGGCTTGATAGAATTCTACGATCAGGTGACAAAGATTAAGCAAGAAAGAGAAGATGGGCGGACTGCATTTTTTTGGACTGTCGGAAAGCCTTTGACACAGTACCCATAAAAGGTTGATGCATAAGCTGGAGAAACAGGCAGGAGTAACTGGTAGGGCGCTCCAGTGGATAAGGGAGTACCTAAGCAATAGGAAGCAGAGAGTTACAGTGAGGGGTGAGACCTCAGAATGGCGTGAAGTCACCAGTGGAGTCCCACAGGGCTCTGTGCTTGGACCTATCCTGTTTCTGATATACGTAAATGATCTCCCAGAGGGTATAGACTCATTCCTCTCAATGTTTGCTGACGACGCCAAATTATGAGAAGGATTAAGACAGAGGAGGACAGCTTGAGGCTTCAAGAAGACCTGGACAAGCTGCAGGAATGGTCGAACAAATGGCTGTTAGAGTTTAACCCAAGCAAATGTAATGTAATGAAGATAGGGGTAGGAAGCAGGAGACCAGATACAAGGTATCATTTGGAGATGAAATACTTCAAGAGTCAGAGAGAGAGAAAGACCTGGGGGTTGATATCACGCCAGACCTGTCCCCTGAAGCTCATATCAAGAGGATAACATCAGCAGCATATGCCAGGTTGGCTAACATAAGAACGGCCTTTAGAAACTTGTGTAAGGAATCTTTGAACATTATATACCACATATGTCAGACCAATCCTGGAGTATGCGGCTCCAGCATGGAGTCCATATCTAGTCAAGCATAAGACTAAACTGGAAAAGGTTCAAAGGTTTGCCACCAGACTAGTACCCGAGCTGAGAGGTATGAGCTACGAGGAGAGACTACGGGAATTAACCTCACTTCGTTGAAGACAGAAGAGTTAGGGGGACATGATCACCACATTCAAGATTCTCAGGGAATCGACAGGGTTGATAAAGACAGGCTATTTAACACAAGGGCACACGCACTAGGGGACACAGGTGGAAACTGAGTGCCCCAATGAGCCACAGATATTAGAAGAACTTTTTTAGTGTCAGAGTGGTTGACAATGGAATGCATTAGGAAGTAATGTGGTGGAGGCTGACTCCATACACAGTTTCAAGTGTAGATATGATAGAGCCCAATAGGCTCAGGAACCTGTACACCTGTTGATTGACGGTTGAGAGGCGGGACCAAGAGCCAGAGCTCAACCCCCGCAAGCACAACTAGGTGAGTACACACACACACACCCACACACCACACACACACACACACACACACACACACACACACAACCATCCGGCCCCAACATCCTTTGTCACATCCCGCTCCAATAGGTCCTTTTTGACCCCATCTCTTGTGATTTTGAACCTATCCAAGGTCACCGGTTTGCTGCCACCTGTATCCCCAGCGCCGCCGTGATCTATCTCCCCCTTGTCCTTATGTAAAGACCAGTCCGGGAACCTTGTGTTGAAGTTTCTTCACACACACCCCTTTTGGTCCGTTCTCTGTGTACTGCCTCTGCCCACCCTAGGTTTTAATCTACCTGTTCCTTCAACTGCTCTGTCCTTCCTCCCTGATGCTGCACTTGTGGTATAGTAGCTTTGGTTCCGTCTTGGCTTGATTAGCTATACTCAGGATTTCATACCTTTTCTCAGCTCGCTCTTCCTCATCGACTGACATACACTTTCCTGGTTCTCTGGTATCCTCTCTCCTACGTTTCACAGATGTATCTGTTGATACCGGAGGAGTTCCTACCCATGCCCTTAGTGTTTCCCGTCACTTTCGCTCTTGTCATACATTCCCCTATTAACCCACGGATGTTTCCTGCTTGCTCCGGTTTGTTGTTCCTTGGTTGGGGCCTGGGACAACCCTGCTTAACAGGCCTCATGACATTTTGGAGTGACAGATAGTCCATCAATGTCTTGTACGGACCTTGGTTCCGAGTTCTGGTGCTCCCAATGTAGATGCAGCATAGGAATTATGCATCTGCTCATAGTTCCCTTTAGTGACGCGCGGCACTTTGGTTCAAGCTTTTTTTGGGGGTTATAAGTCCTAGCTCAACCAGGTACTTCAAAGTCAATACACTATTGCTCACCTTACCATAGGGCTTCCAATAACCTCCTTATATACAGATCATTTAGGGTAATATCAATCAAGAAGCTGGTTATCCCTCCTCTCATTTTGTCGGCCCTAATGTGTTGTGCTGTTTATTATG
>WNGS01015746.1:12291-23607 GCA_020271785.1 Procambarus virginalis | reverse complement strand
GCTTTCGTGAATACTTTACTGAAATCTCTGTCAAGTAAATATAGTTTAAGTGAAAGTCAAACGAGTCCAGTGAGTTATGGACAAGGTTGAGAATGACCAAGTAATCAATATTAGCTGGTTCAGTTGTAACACATTGTTTCAGAGAGGTTTACTCACATGAACCCTTGTATCACTCACATCAGCAGCAACAGTTGTGAGAGGTTTACTCATGTGAACCCTTGTACTGCTCACATCAGCAGCAACAGTTGTGAGAGGTTTACTCACATGAACCCTTGTACCGCTCACATCAGCAGCAACAGTTGTGAGAGGTTTACTCACGTGAACCCTTGTACTGCTCACATCAGCAGCAACAGTTGTGAGAGGTTTACTCACATGAACCCTTGTACCGCTCACATCAGCAGCAACAGTTGTGAGAGGTTTACTGAAGTGAACCCTTGTACCGCTCACACAAGCAGCAACAGTTATGAGAGGTTTCGGTCAGCCTGATAGACGTTAACAATAACAGTGTTGGGAGCCCCACAAATATGATAGAGACGAAATTTTAAACTTGGAAACGTCATCGTTTATTCAGAAAGTGTATAAACGATGACGTTTCGTTCCGTCTTGGACCATTACCAAATCGTGTGATCCAGATGGTCCGAAACGTCGTTTCTCCCCTCACTGATGTGTGGTTTGATCATTTTAAGCCTTATGATTTAACCTAACTCTAACATGTTTTTTGATGAATTAAAATATTTTAAAAGGTTCAGTAAACGTACAATATATATTTAAGAGAATGGTTTATTTGACACCACTATATTTATGACGAATGCAGTTTTGTGGTATTTTTTTTATTATTTTGTTTAAACACATTGTATATATTACATGCATGCATTCAAACAAAGGATAAATAATTGGAAGAAAAGAATATTTATTTCTGCTTTTGCTGGGTCATCATATACTAACCGAATTAACTTACTTTTCAAACTAAAGGAAGTAGCGTATATAATGCAAATATTTTTTTTTTGTATTTTTTACTTTTACTGGCCATCTGTATTTTTCAGTTGGCAGATCATTTTTGGTAAGTGGCTTGGCACTTTTCTGAGAGAAGTTGTTACAGATTTGGAGTTCTGCTTTGAGTTCACTTGCAGACGGTTTCTCTCACTTCTCCAACCAGTGATCACCATTGAAAAAGTCGCTGAATGTGAACAATGCTGCATGAAACAGAGAAGATATAAGCACTCGCCTTCTTCGAATTTGTGATAGGGACCAAACATTTAGCGAACAGCTTTAGATAGCATTCCTTACTGCATTCCTCTATATCATCTCAGGAATATTGATAATTGCCCACACAATCCCATACTCCTCAAATTATTCATTCCAATAAAAATCAGAGCCTGACAGTGATGTGGTGCTGGCACTCCGACTGTTGACTTTATGTTTACACGAGGCGACATGCCGTTCTCTTGCATTTTTTCCCTCGTCGCTAATATCCACAAGATACTGGTATAGTGAACAATATTCACGAACATCACATTTCATTCTTTTAGCAATAAATCCACATTCTCTATCCCATTCATGATCAAACGAACTCTTGCCTTTCTACATATCCTTAGCAGGCTTAAATACACAAGGAAATAATGACAACTACTACTGACTGCAGCCTTCGGCAGACTGACCGTCCCAGCTTCACATGTGCACATGAAGCTTCACTCGTCTCGTACACTGCGGCTCTGTGCCAAGTGCTGTCAATGGCAGCCTCATGAAGTTGTCATGAAGATACGTCAATGGTTTCTCGTAGCCAGCAAGTCATTGCTGCTTAGTATACGTAAGGTAATTTTAATGATTCTGTTTTAGTAAGGCCCCAGACAAAAGACAAATTAACCTCCTGTTTGAGGTGTCACAGGGCCAAGGACTGTGCTGAAAAGAAAGACGTCTGCTAGACGGTATGCGTCAACAGAAGGCACTGCCAGACGGTATGCATCAACAGAAGACACTGCCAGACGGTATGCATCAACAGAAGACACTGTCAGACGGTATGCGTCAACAGAAGGCACTGCCAGACGGTATGCATCAACAGAAGACACTGCCAGACGGTATGCATCAACAGAAGACACTGCCAGACGGTATGTGTCAACAGAAGACACTGCCAGACGGTATGTGTCAACAGAAGGCACTGCCAGACGGTATGCGTCAACATAAGGCACTGCCAGACGGTATGCGTCAACATAAGGCACTGCCAGACGGTATGCGTCAACATAAGACACTGTCAGACGGTATGCGTCAACATAAGACACTGTCAGACGGTATGCGTCAACAGAAGACACTGTCAGACGGTATGCATCAACAGAAGGCACTGTCAGACGGTATGTGTCAACAGAAGGCACTGTCAGACGGTATGCATCAACAGAAGGCACTGTCAGACGGTATGTGTCAACAGAAGGCACTGTCAGACGGTATGCATCAACAGAAGACACTGCCAGACGGTATGCATCAACAGAAGACACTGTCAGACGGTATGCATCAACAGAAGACACTGTCAGACGGTATGTGTCAACAGAAGGCACTGCCAGACGGTATGCATCAACAGAAGGCACTGTCAGACGGTATGCGTCAACAGAAGACACTGCCAGACGGTATGTGTCAACAGAAGGCACTGTCAGACGGTATGCGTCAACAGAAGACACTGCCAGACGGTATGTCAACAGAAGGCACTGTCAGACGGTATGTGTCAACAGAAGGCAAGAGAGACGGCTCAAGGATAATAATAAATCCCCGGGTGTCCATCAATAACAACTACCTCTCCCGGACCCGTATGGAGACAGTTCCCTCCATCCCCTAGCTTTCTCTTGGATGTTTTGTGGTTCAAACAGTGTGTTTGAAACCCTCCAGCAGTGTTTAACAGACCCTATAATATCTGATTCCACTTTTCAACACACTGATGAAGACTTGGGTGAGCATGATCGTGACGTTTCCTCCTTCTATAGACACCCGAAGCAGAAATATTATAATAAAAGACGCGTATTCTAGGAGAAAAGTTCTTATTCTCGACAAGTCTTCCCGCTTCCTCACCCGTTGCCTTCACCAAGCTTTTAGTGACTAGGCGCAAGGGTGAAAAACTCACACTGACAAGATTGCGAGTGTATATATTCCGGGCAAGAAAATCGATGCACCTTGTGTGTGGTTGTCAAGTGAGATGTTCTCCTTCCAGCAGCGCTGAAAGACAATTTTATAGTGCCTTTTTAGTGCCTTCCATCCTGGAAGGCGCTAACTGCATATCCACTTTGTGGACCCTCCTTACTACTATTTTCCTTGTCCGTCGGACAGGTGCTTGGATCTCTTTATCACTGTATTATCCATAAGTTCCACTAACTAGAGGTGTTATTGTTATCATCAATACCAATTGCAAACTTTTTTAAAACCATATAAATCCATTTCTTAACATATTGGTACAAATTTTTCACGATGCTGATGCCAAGTAACGTTTGATTTGTTTAACAGCTTTCACTGTATTTCATATTAGGACGAATTTTAAAGGCACCGGGCGCTTGAGAACCGAGCCCCTGTGTGACGGCCATAGACTCAAGTAGACAACGAAAACGCCCCACAGTATCACTGACAAGTTGCCGGTTGGCAGTCTACTACTAGACTGTAGTCTAGTTCCAACCCCCACGACAGTTGGGCCCCCAGAGCTGTACACTCCCCCCCCCCTCCTCCGACTTGTGTCCTGTTCCATACATAAGATTTCTGCATCCTCGCCCCCCAGTCTTCCACCCCTTGTTTACCTGCCCTAAGGTATTGGACTCGGATTCGGAAGCGGCTATCTAACTTGTGACGTCATTAGTTGAAGGACTGTTTGCTAAATTCTGTCCCTTCCCGACTACTGGTTCAACTTTGACGACGAGCGGATGTCTGGACACCTGCTCCGCCTGGGGCCACCGGGTCATGTTCTGTTTCGTGATTTTGAATTTTGATACTGCAGTTTGGCATCCCTAATCAATGGTCAAGATTGATACGAAAATTGGCGCACATATTGACTTGGATCAGAGGATAGTTGAAGGATTTTGAACGTTTTCTGGCTGGTTCTCCTGCGGGGTGATGGTTTCCAGCGCCTGCTTGGCTGAAAGGTGCCGGGAGTTAGTAGGTCTTGGTGGGCTCCTGGTGTGCCCACAGTCGTGGTGGGTAGCTGGCTTCTGAATGACTCTGGGGGGCACTGGATGACTTTTGCATTATAGTTGGGTGGTCAAGTTTATGGTTTGCTACTCAATGTTCTCTGTGTGGGGCGGGGTCGGTGCATGTCACCCTGAGGGACTCCTAGGGCTCCCCAATCATCTGCCCGTCTGTACGTTTATTGGTTGAGACACATTAGTTTCCGCTGATAAGCGACATTCCTTTCGCCATTAGGCGTCACGATTAACCCTTCACGGGTCCGACGGGGCGCATCCAATCCCACAGTTGTTGTCGCCCCTAGATCAACAACAACAACAGCACGCTTCCCTTCCACCTCGTCCACCTTACTCCCCTCGTCTTCCTCACACTTCGCCCCTGCCCTCTTCTCCCCATCACTTCCCCTCGTCCTATCCTCTTCCCTTATCTACCTCACCCCTCCCCATGCTTCTCCCCTGCCACCCCCACTAGTCATCTCCACCCTTCCCACTTCCCTCTCCCTATGTTCAACACCCCCCCCCCTTCCAACTCACCAACCCCCATTTATCCCCTCTACCCTTTCATAAAAAACAATATTGGTGTGGGATACCCGGCAGTGTCCGGTTTATTCTCTCTCTCCTACCTGTCTTCTCCCTTTGGACTCCCATTCCCTTTGTCCCTTCCCCACGCACTTCCCTCATCCCCTTGTCCACCCCCCCTCCCCTCCTCCCCCCCCCCCCCATCTCTCAGAAAACGTATGAAACATTTTCACTCCGCTTCTCCCAACCCTCCCCCTCCCACCACCACCATCGTCCTATATCCCTCCCCTTCACATCCCCTCTCCCTCCACCCCCTTTACCCCTGCATCTTTGTCCCTCTANTAGTGGGTGATGCTTATAATACTAGTGGGTGGTGCTTATATCACTAGTGGGTGGTGCTTATAACACTAGTGGGTGGTGCTTATAACACTAGTGGGTGGTGCTTATATCACTAGTGGGTGGTGCTTATATCACTAGTGGGTGGTGCTTATATCACTAGTGGGTGGTGCTTATAACACTAGTGGGTGGTGCTTATAACATTAGTGGTGGTGCTTATATCACTAGTGGGTGGTGCTTATATCACTAGTGGGTGGTGCTTATAACACTAGTGGTGTGGGCTTATATCACTAGTGGGTGGTGCTTATATCACTAGTGGGTGGTGCTATATAACACAGTGGGTGGTGCTTATAACATTAGTGGGTGGTGCTTATATCACTAGTGGGTGGTGCTTATATCACTAGTGGGTGGTGCTTATATCACTAGTGGGTGGTGCTTATATCACTAGTGCGTGGTGCTTATAACACAAGTGGGTGGTGCTTAGAACACTAGTGGGTTGTGCTTATAACACTAGTGGGTGGTGCTTAGAACACTAGTGGGTGGTGCTTATATCACTAGTGGGTGGTGCTTATAACACTAGTGCGTGATGCTTATACACAAGTGGGTGGTGCTTAGAACACTAGTGGGTTGTGCTTATAACACTAGTGGGTGGTGCTTAGAACACTAGTGGGTGGTGCTTATAACACTAGTGGGTGTTGCTTAGAGCACTAATGGGTGTTCAAAAACACCAACCAAAAGAGGGAATCAAAACTGAGCCACCCACAGAAACTATTTGGTTAGAATTAAACAAAAAAAAGTAAAATCTTATAATAGGAGTTATATACAGAGTACCAAACTTAGACAGAATGAAAGCAAAGCATCTATGGGATGAAATATCTAGAGCATCTAGGTCAAGCAGTTTCCTGTCATGAGTGACTTTAATTTTAGTGGAAAACTGGCTTAACCGAACAGGGAATATGAAGCAGAAGATTTTCTAGAATTGACGATTGCTTCGTTAAGCAACACATTAAGAAACCAACGCGGGAAATATTTTAGACTTAATGTTAACTAACAGGGAAACACAAATTATTGACATCGAAATAGGGAGTGAGCTAGGGAACAGTGATCGCAAAGAAATGAGATTTAACATAGAATGGAATAGAGTTGTATGAGAAATAATGTTAAAGTGCTAGATTTTCGAAAAGCTGATTCTAATGGCCTAAGGAATTTTTGGGGTGAAATTGACTGGAAAGTCCTGGGCATGGGGGGCGGTCATAGGGGCGAGACGTGAACCCAGCGATGTGTGATATAAACAATGATTTTGGTTTGGATTCAAACATAACTTATTTAAAAAATATTCTAAGCAAAGCACTGAAACGTAGTATACCAGACAAATTGAATAGATCGAATACTAATGACCCGAAATAGATAACAAAGGATCTGAAGAACCTTGTAGGTAGAAAGAGAGCGTGGTACAAAAGAACTAAGAATAGGGAAGTCAGTTTAGAGCAAGAATTCGTCCAACTGGTTAGAAATGTTAAATAAGAGATAAGGAGGGCAAAAAGAAACTATGAAGTTCACGTAGCAGGGCAAGCAAAGACGACAAATCCTAAAGTTTTTTCAGTTATATTGAACAAAGATTAGGGAAAGGATAGGTCCATTAATAATTATCGCTTACGAGGTTCCGGAGCGATTGCTCCACCTTTCCTAATGGTTTTGGGCGTTCCGTGGGAGCCCGCGGTAATACTGAAAAGTATACACTCTTTTTAACTATGTCACCTGAATTCTCGTCTTAGGTTCTTCAATTTTGTATGAATGGGTTCGCAATAGAATGCCCTAAAGGACTAAAAGCATATACACTCCAAAAGCTCGGGTTACCACCCGCAGCAAACAGAGAAAGTGAGAGCAAGTTACCCGGGAGCGGGCAAGAGCGATAAAATGTGTATACTCTTTTCACTTTGGTCACCTCAATTTTGGTCCTAGGTCTTTCATATTGGTATCACTGTGTTCGTAATAGAATTCCCAACAGGAGAATATGCATATAATGTCAAAAACCGTGGCGCGCTCCATCCGCCGACGTGATGAATGCAGGCCACTATTACCCAGAATAGTGCAGGGAGGTGTGCCTGGCTTTACATTAGAGAGAGCAGTAATGCTGAAAAGTGTATATTTTGTCATCTTAATTCTCGTCCTAGGTTTTTCAATTTGATATCAATGTGTTCACAACAGGGTTCTCAACGCGATTAAATACATATGAAGTTCGAAAGCCCAGCGTACCACCCGCACAAAACAGAGAAAGTGAGAGCGTGTTACCCCAGAGCACAAAAGAGCAATGAAATGTGTATACTCTTTTTCACTTGGTCACCGCAATTCTCGTACTAGGTCTTTCATTTTGGTATCGTTGGGTTCGCAATAGAATTCCCTACAGGAGTATATGCATATATAAAGCCCAAAAACCCGGCATACCACCCACAGCAAACAGAGAAAGTGAGAGCGTGTTACCCCCGTGAGCACTCATCAAGAACAATAAAATGTGTTTACTCTTTTCAACTTTGTTATCTCAATTCTTGTCCTAGGTCTTTCATTTAGGTATCAATGTATTTGCAATGAAATTCCCTACAGGATTATAGGCATATAATGTCCAAAACTGCGGCGCGCCTCTCCCGCATCCAAGACGAAACCAGACCAAATTTTAACGCCATACTTCATTAGTGGGCGAAAAACTGAGACAAGTCAGATAACTGATAACGACGAAGAGATAAGTAGGATTTTTAATTAATATTTTATCTCTGTATTTATTAATGAGGACCTTATTATGCCTGCATCCAAACAAATCTGTGTTGATGGGGAAAGGGACAGGTTGACTGGTTTAGCAGTTATCAGGGAGGATGTTATTATGCAAATAGTAAATCTCAAGCCAAACAAATCCCCAGGGCCGGACGAAGTGTTTGCCAGGGTGCTTAAAGAATGCAAAGAGGAGCTTTATGAGCCGTTGTCTAACATATTTAATAATTTATTGGAGTCAGGCAGAGTACCTGAGTCGTGGAAGGTTGCTAATGTGATACCAATTTTCAAGAGAGGAGGTAGATCACTTGCGTCAAACTATTGGCCAATTAACCAATAGCCAACTATGTTTGTTTCCTTTGACCAAACTAAATTCCAAAGGGTAACGAAGGACACTACAGCCGAATTGAAAGCAAAGGTCAACAAATTGATTGAAATTGTGAATGCCAAGAAATCCGGACTCAACCTGCCAAAGATTATTGAGGAATATAAACCTGGATATGACTATGGAAATGTCAAGACACATAAGCCTGGAATCCCACTTCGGCCAATCATAGGCCAGATACCCACACCCACGTACAGACTGGCGAAACGACTAAACGGCTTACTGACTCCTTATGTCCCTTGCGCCTTCAGCCTGAAGTCCCCGAAGGAATTTGTTGATTTACTGCGGGGAACACGGGCCACAGGGATAAGAGCCTCGTTGGACGTAGAATCACTGTTTACCAACGTACCTGGGGATGAAACAATCGGGATGATAGTGGACCGAATGTATCGTGATCCGGCCTGTACTCCTCTTGACATACCAGAAAATATTCTAAGGAAACTACTCCAAGCTTGTACTCAGGAGGCACCCTTCTTGAGCCCGGATGGGCACATGTATAAGCAAGTAGATGGGTCCCCATGGGTTCTCCCCTAGGTGTCCTGTTTGCGAACTTCTACATGGGTACTATCGAGAAAAAAGTCTTAGTCGACTTGAACTTGAAACCGGCCATATACTGCAGGTATGTTGACGACATTTTACACAGGTACCTGATGTCAGACATCTGCCGGAGCTGAAAGAGGCGTTTGAGCATAATTCTGTGTTGCGTTTCACTTACAAGATGGAGAAGGATGGGAAGCTGCCCTTTCTAGATGTAACAGTCATGGAAAGGAGCGGAGGTTTCCACACTGCAGTCTACACTAAGGAAACAAACATAGGAATGTGCCTAAATGCCAACAGTGACTGCCCAGACAGGTACAAGAGGAGTGTTGTTAACGCTTATGTCGACCGTGCTCTCAGCCACAGCTCAGAATGGAAGCAAGTTGACGAAGAACTCTGTAGGGTAAGGCAGGTCCTAGTCAACAACGGCTTCTCCAATGGTTTCATTGAAGACATCATAAGAAGGAAAGTGAAACGCCATGCAACCTCTGAAGAGACAACTAATACAACACCTATACCCCCTATTAGACTTTTTACAGGAACTTCTTCTCCACAGCTCATAAAACGGAGGAAAGGGTCCTGAAAGATATTGTTAATAGAAATGTTATCCCTACAGACAAAAATCAGAAGATACAACTAACGATTTACTATAAAACCAAAAAAACGGCCAGCCTACTCATGAGAAACTCTCCAGACACGGAGCAGAACGCTCTAAAAGAGACAAACGTCGTCTATGCCTTCAAATGCCCTCTTGGGGACTGTAAGCCTCAAAAAACTCAGTATATAGGCAAGACAACAACATCTCTTTCCAGGTGTTTAACGATGCATAAGCTACAGGGCTCCTTTAAGGAACATATATTCTCTTCCCACAACCAAACCATCACCAGAGAAATCTTAGCAAACAACACAGAAATCATTGATAGATACAGCGACAGCAGGCGGCTTGACATCTGCGAGGCACTACACATCAAGAAGTCAACACCAGCAATCAACAGCCAATTAACGCACAACTATATTCTACCCACTTCAAGACTCCGCTCCAATATAGAAACATCAAGAAATATGGGCCAATAGGCCTTCTGCAGTTCTATCTTTACCCATCTTCTGCAAATCTATACCCATTGTTCCATGTTCTGTGTTTTTCACCCCACTATTGTATTACATCACCTCACCCAAATGCAGGTATAAGAGCCAATGCTGTTTCAGTCATAAGTTGTGTGTGGATAAACTAAAGTCTTTGAAAATGTAATAAGTTTTACGAAACGCGCTCAAGTGTCGCGTCAGACTAGAAATAAAAATGAATTTTGGAGAATTGATTTTTCATTTACCGTCACCAGTAAAAAGAAACATAAGGAAAATCGAGAAAATTCGTGTTAGAATTATTAATCTTACTTTTTCGGTCATATTTAATAATATATATATATATATATATATATATATATATATATATATATATATATATATATATATATATATATATATATATATATATATATATATATATATATATGTATATATATATATATATATATATATATATATTATATATATATATATATATATATATATATATATATATAATGTGTATTAATTTTAAGTGTTAACCTCTAGAAGAGGTAGATTATACCCTAGTGATTGCAGAATTTTACCCTAGGCTACTCCATTAGTACTTGTTCAGCATTATGAGCAACCCAAGTACAAGCCCCACAAGGCTTAACCAGCTAGCCAGTATGGATACTGCTGGCAATGAGAAAACTGTCACACTTCTAGTACTACAATTTCTGGACTTACCTCAACCTGATCAGACTGCTCACTCATTACAATCCTTCAGCATGGAGTTTGAGTCACTATTAAGAACGTTCAGTCCTAAGGTTGATATGACCACTAGTGAGTGGATGACCAAAGTAGTCCTTCAACGAAAATTGTCCAGCGAAATATTAGATGATTTATACACACATCAACATAACACCATCCTGACAGTACAGGACATTATTGAATGTTTGCATTTCATCATAGATAAACGACGTGCAAATGAGGAAGTTAAAGCCTCTTGCGAGCCTTCAGAAATAGAAAATAATAGTCAATTAAAGGGTAAAACAACTACCCCCAAATAAACATCAGTTAATCACTCTCACACCAAGTTGGAGAAAATCTGGTGTTCAGCAGAATCGTCCAAGCCTACTGTTACTAGTTCACCCAAACCGGTAACTTCTAAGCGTGCAGTAGGCTGGGGAAAATGCATATTCTGCAAAAAGAAACATTCAACATACTATTGTGCTAATTATCCAGACAGAGACACTCGTATTAAGCGACTCCAGGAATTATGGAGATGTTTAAGGTGTCTCAAGTCACACAACATAGACTATTGTGAGACCCAATTCAACACATGCAGCAGGTGTAGAAGAAGTAAACACCATACAGCACTGCAAACATAGGAAATTAACGTATTCAAGACCCAAGGTGGAAGATAGCATTCCCACCACAATACAGTTTTGCAGGTACGAAGAAAAATTAGTGTCCAATCGGCAGAGTCCAAAAGTAACACGACTCTGCCTACTGCACACATTACCATCCAGAATAAGAGGACCAAGGGCCATACCTGTGGGTTGTTTGACCAAGGATCCCAAAGAA
>WNGS01015746.1:4791-7291 GCA_020271785.1 Procambarus virginalis | reverse complement strand
AATGATCTGGCCCTTCTTGTTCTGACCGAAACAAGTCATGTGTTCCTGAGAACTGCCCGTGCTAGACTCTCCTGGTGGAATGCTCTCTGTTGTCCAACCTACCTCTCATATCACCTCTGAGGAAAGAAAATCATATAGTTGGAAGGAAACTACACATGTTTTAGCGAGACCGAAGCCTTTCACACGGGAACAAGAATGGGTCTGGTGCAGACGACAGATGATCACAGTGTCTCTCCTTCCCAGACTTCCTCCCTCCCATTTTCACTCCCTCCCTCCCATTCACTCTTCCTCTCTCCCATTCTCCCTCCCATTCTCCATCCCTCCATCCCATTCTCTCTCTCTCTCTCTCTCTCTCTCTCTCTCTCTCTCTCTCTCTCTCTCTCTCTCTCTCTCTCTCTCCTCTCTCTCTCTCTCTCTCTCTCTCCCATTCTCCCTCCCACCCCAGCATTTTACATCACCTAACATTCTCACATCTCAGGATGTTTGGCAATATGTTTATTGTTTGTGAGTGTTTATATGTATGTATTAACACGATGTACTGAACGGGTGAGAATAGCTTGAGCTACCTCATCCCTTTGTGTGTATTTTACCTCAATAAACTTATTTCAATTTCAATTTCAACATTCTCACCTGCTCTCTTCCTTTATCCCTCACATTCACTCTTCCAGTGAGCAAACATGCTCGATTAACGTTGAATCAACATTATCAATGTTGATTCAAATTTATCGACATTGAATCAACATTTTGAGGTGAATCAACTTTGATACCAGCCACGAAAACTGTTACTAAAGGAGTCACTTCCTAACTAAAGTTGGGTACAGGGTTGGGGGGGGGGGGGTTGACCCGTAGCAATTCTATGACACTCACCAGATAATTACAATCGACGATGGACAGTTGCGTGAGGATAACCAAAACTGGCCGGCAACCAAACTTGAGCAGAAAAACCAATAGACATTCGGTTTTTGAGATATAACGTCGTGTTGTTTATGGTATACTTATGTCTGTCTTTGTCAGTAAGTTGAGGTTTATCAACCTTACTTCTACTGTCTTGGGTTCTCCCATTTTTTTGTTCCTCGTTAAGTATTTTCAAAAACATCACAGCTCAGGACAACCATCCCCTGAAACTATATTCCTTCTTATCAGCTGGGTTTATCTGCTTATATAGCTTTTTATCCACTTTATATGCGCAACTGATCTTATCAGCTTATCCTTTCTAATCAGCTCCCTCTCATTCCTGAGCAGTCCTTATGAAAACACTGCATTTATTATGATTCAAGACAATTTCGTTTCTGAGACTGCTATTATATCTGCGTTTTCTTCATGTGATTTTCCTCAGTTCAATTACATTATTTGTAGTCCCATCTATGTTTCATATATTACTTTTGAAGCTAGCTTCCTTCTCTCCATTCTGGCTTATTCTTATCTTTTATGTTCACACCACAGATGTGGAAGATTGTTCTGTTGGGGGGGATATTTGATTGGGGGTATTGCACAGTAAGGAGGGAAAGGTGGGCTATGGGATGGGGTATGGAGGTTCATTGAATAATTAATAGGGGATTAGTTCTTGCCTAGAGTTACAAGTAGCTATTCCTCAATTCAATTCTGGAGATTGTCTAAATCATCTTGTAATGTACCGCATTCCTCAGTTGTGATTCACTTAATTAGTTTAGCATCGTCACCAAATATGAATAAGAACGGGCTTACTTTCCCTTCATGATCGTTTACGTTAATTAGGAACAGGACGGACGCTAATACCAATCATGAGGCTCTCTGCTCGATACCTCTCTTCTTCTGATAGAGCTCGTTGCTATGATCTTTGCCTTGTGTTCCTTTGCTATGATTCTTTGTCTTGTGCTCCTTTGCTATGACTCTTTGTCTTGTGTTCCTTTGCTATGACTCTTTGTCTTGTGCTCCTTTGCTATGACTCTTTGCTTTTGCTCCTTTGCTATGACTCTTTGCCTTGTGCTCCTTTGCTATGACTATTTGCCTTGTGCTCCTTTGCTATGACTCTTTGCTTGTGCTCCTTTGCTATGACTCTTTGTCTGTGTACCCTTTGCTATGACTCTTTGCTTGTGCTCCTTTGCTATGACTCTTTGCCTTGTGCTCCTTTGGTATGACTCTTTGCCTTGTGCTCCTTTGGTATACTCGTTGCCTTGTGCTCCTTTGGTATGACTCTTTGCCTTGTGCTCCTTTGGTATGACTCTTTGCCTTGTTCCTTTAAGGTTCTGCTACACTTTATTAATTATCCTGATATACCAACCTGTTTGTCGAGTTTGCATAGAAGTGTATAGTTTCTGGTAATCCAAGAAAATGCACTCTGCCCAGCTCTCTCTTTTTCCTGTTTGATGTTTATCATCTTGTCGTAGAACTATATAAGTTGGTGAAGAAAGAGTTTGCTTAGAATTCGTGTTCATTCTTGGACACAACATTTATAAGTTCCAAGTGAAGATGTAGACTTAAGGCAAGCAGGAGATTCCAGTGTTAGTGGAGTATGGACTCC
>WNGS01015745.1:0-10446 GCA_020271785.1 Procambarus virginalis | reverse complement strand
TTATAAATCTGTATTCTCTAGAGCGCAGGCGAGAGAGTTACATAATAATCTACACGTGGAAGATATTAGAGGAACTGGTTCTAAATCTGAACACAGAAATAACACCACATGAGACCAGGAGGCATGGCAGGATGTGCAGAATACCCCCGTTGAAGAGCAGAGGTGCAACAGGTACTCTGAGAGAGAACAATCAACATCAGAGGCCCGAGACTGTTCAATACGCTCCCATTACACATAAGAGACATAACTGGCCGACCCCTTACAGTGTTCAAGAGAGAACTCGAGAAACACCTCCAAAGAATACCTGATCAACCAGGCTCTGTTTCACACGTCAGGCTGCGAGCAGCCGCGTCCAACAGTCTGGTTGACCAGACGACCAACCGGGAGGCCTGATCGTCTGGTCACGGGGCTGCTGATCTCCGGAAGCTGCACAAGGTACGTAGTATAACACATATTAGGCCTAAGATAGCATGTATATACCTACCTCTCCACACATTCCGAAGAATATATTTCTGGACGTCCGTGTCTTTGAACTAATACCCTGATGTTGACAAATGTACACACGATAACATCACGTGTCATATCAATGAACACATCTTCGGGGCAGAATGGAAGAACATAGCCACAGCCCGTGTCCCTGGGTGACCTCGGGACACTAGTTCGAACCCACGGCCCTACTCTAGACATATTCTCGTAGACAACTGTATGTTTTAAGATGTGACTGAACTCCCCAGAGGCGCAGAGAGTCAGCCATTGTGAGGTCATCCAGCTGCAGGTCAGTATCACCCCTACCTCAGCACAGTTCACAACTCACTTCATTTGTTTTCTCGGGGAACAATGTGATGTATTAATACGTGATGCAACTGTTGTATTTTGAACCCAAGCCTACAATATATACAATTATACATTTTTCATCCTCCTCGTTGTCCTGTGAAACACACACACGGTAGAATGTAGAGATAATGGTGGTGGTATATTGCTGTTACTGAGGTATATATATACCTTGTTGTGGTACGGAGCTCTGAGGTATACCTGAGGTATATTTTGTGGTATACCAATGTTCATGACCTTCATCTCGTCTTTAACTTGAACAGTATTTACTTTCAAGCGTGATCAAAGTGACAATGTCCCCCAGCGTGATGTACTCTACTGTACCATCCCCCAGCGTGATGTACCCGACTGTACCATCCCCCAGCGTGATGTACTCTACTGTACCATCCCCCAGCGTGATGTACTCTACTGTACCATCCCCCAGCGTGATGTACTCTACTGTACCATCCCCAGCGTGATGTACTCTACTGTACCATCCCCCAGCGTGATGTACTCTACTGTACCATCCCCCAGCGTGATGTACTCTACTGTACCATCCCCCAGCGTGATGTACTCTACTGTACCATCCCCCAGCGTGATGTACTCTACTGTACCATCCCCCAGCGTGATGTACTCTACTGTACCATCCCCCAGCGTGATGTACTCTACTGTACCATCCCCCAGCGTGATGTACTCTACTGTACCATCCCCCAGCGTGATGTACTCTACTGTACCATCCCCCAGCGTGATGTACTCTACTGTACCATCCCCCAGCGTGATGTACTCTACTGTACCATCCCCCAGCGTGATGTACTCTACTGTACCATCCCCCAGCGTGATGTACTCTACTGTACCATCCCCCAGCGTGATGTACTCTACTGTACCATCCCCCAGCGTGATGTACTCTACTGTACCATCCCCCAGCGTGATGTACTCTACTGTACCATCCCCCAGCGTGATGTACTCTACTGTACCATCCCCCAGCGTGATGTACTCTACTGTACCATCCCCCAGCGTGATGTACTCCACTGTACCATCCCCCAGCGTGATGTACTCTACTGTACCATCCCCCAGCGTGATGTACTCTACTGTACCATCCCCCAGCGTGATGTACTCTACTGTACCATCCCCCAGCGTGATGTACTCTACTGTACCATCCCCCAGCGTGATGTACTCTACTGTACCATCCCCCAGCGTGATGTACTCCACTGTACCATCCCCCAGCGTGATGTACTCCACTGTACCATC
This sequence comes from Procambarus virginalis, assembly GCA_020271785.1. Lineage (NCBI taxonomy): Eukaryota > Metazoa > Arthropoda > Malacostraca > Decapoda > Cambaridae > Procambarus > Procambarus virginalis. The sequence continues at coordinate 8,388 of WNGS01015745.1, read as the reverse complement.
CCCCAGCGTGATGTACTCTACTGTACCATCCCCCAGCGTGATGTACTCTACTGTACCATCCCCCAGCGTGATGTACTCTACTGTACCATCCCCCAGCGTGATGTACTCTACTGTACCATCCCCAGCGTGATGTACTCTACTGTACCATCCCCCAGCGTGATGTACTCACTGTACCATCCCCCAGCGTGATGTACTCTACTGTACCATCCCCCAGCGTGATGTACTCTACTGTACCATCCCCCAGCGTGATGTACTCTACTGTACCATCCCCCAGCGTGATGTACTCTACTGTACCATCCCCCAGCGTGATGTACTCCACTGTACCATCCCCCAGCGTGATGTACTCTACTGTACCATCCCCCAGCGTGATGTACTCTACTGTACCATCCCCCAGCGTGATGTACTCTACTGTACCATCCCCCAGCGTGATGTACTCTACTGTACCATCCCCCAGCGTGATGTACTCTACTGTACCATCCCCCAGCGTGATGTACTCCACTGTACCATCCCCCAGCGTGATGTACTCTACTGTACCATCCCCCAGCGTGATGTACTCTACTGTACCATCCCCCAGCGTGATGTACTCTACTGTACCATCCCCCAGCGTGATGTACTCCACTGTACCATCCCCCAGCGTGATGTACTCTACTGTACCATCCCCCAGCGTGATGTACTCTACTGTACCATCCCCCAGCGTGATGTACTCTACTGTACCATCCCCCAGCGTGATGTACTCTACTGTACCATCCCCCAGCGTGATGTACTCCACTGTACCATCCCCCAGCGTGATGTACTCTACTGTACCATCCCCCAGCGTGATGTACTCTACTGTACCATCCCCCAGCGTGATGTACTCTACTGTACCATCCCCCAGCGTGATGTACTCAACTGTACCATCCCCCAGCGTGATGTACTCTACTGTACCATCCCCCAGCGTGATGTACTCTATTGTACCATCCCCCAGTGTGATGTACTCCACTGTACCATCCCCCAGCGTGATGTACTCCACTGTACCATCCCCCAGCGTGATGTACTCAACTGTACCATCCCCCAGCGTGATGTACTCTACTGTACCATCCCCCAGCGTGATGTACTCCACTGTACCATCCCCCAGCGTGATGTACTCAACTGTACCATCCCCCAGCGTGATGTACTCTACTGTACCATCCTGGTGGTCGTCTGTGTACCTCTAGATGCAGCAGCTGCATGTGTTCAGGCGACGAGTCACAATAACGGGGCTGAAGATACCATGACCCAACCACACACCAGGAGACGTACGTTTCGTACGTACCACACACGACGACGACGTTTCGGGTGCTTCCTGGACCATTATCATGACACTAATGGTCCAGGACGGTCAGAAACGTCGTCGTTTCACCATCTTGTGACGTGTGGTTTGGTCATCAACAGGTGGTGGGCATTTTGGCGCGCTGGCGGCCGGCTCCGCCCCACAACCGCCCACCTCTACAAATGACGAACGCTATGCGCCCGTTGGTATCATAGCGTTGATACCGTTGGTATCATTATATAATCGTATGGAGAACCAGCGACATGGCATCCCACATGTTCGGAAATGAAGTATGTGGCGACGTTTCGGTCCCCCAACGTACATATTACAGAGTATTATGACACGCAGCGACTCACAAATATTCCAGTTTTCTATACATCAGTTACGTTAGGTTGGTGGCTTGGGATTCGTACTTTATAGGTTAGGCTAGCACGATGTATTCCGTACGTTGTGGCAAATGAAGAGATCGAGGTGCGCTGAGGTGCACTGAAGGACCAGGAGGATAGGAGGGTAAAGAAACTATTTATAGAACCCTGAGTGACAGCAGGGGACACAGCCCCGCTGCTCCTGTGCCAGGTAAGTCCACTACGGGCTCACCATAGCCCGTGCTACTTGTCCCGTTCCTGTGCCAGGTAAGTCCACTACGGGCTCACCATAGCCCGTGCTACTTGCCCCGCTCCTGTGCCAGGTAAGTCCACTACGGGCTCACCATAGCCCGTGCTACTTGCCCCGCTCCTGTGCCAGTAAGTCCACTACGGGCTCACCATAGCCCGTGCTACTTGCCCCGCTCCTGTGCCAGGTAAGTCCACTACGGGCTCACCATAGCCCGTGCTACTTGCCCCGCTCCTGTGCCAGGTAAGTCCACTACGGGCTCACCATAGCCCGTGCTACTTGCAACTTGTTCCGAGTAGCTGAATCGAAACGACAGCAGGGAGCGGGAGCACAACTCTAGCTCCTCCAGGCAGACAACCTTGAGATTAATATCTTGATCTTGTCTGTTATGTTCACCCAGCAGTGTTCACCCAGCAATGTTCACCCAGCAGTGTTCACCCAGCTGTGTTCACCCAGCAATGTTCACCCAGCAGTGTTCACCCAGCAATGTTCACCCAGCAGTGTTCACCCAGCAGTGTTTCACCCAGCAGTGTTCACCCAGCAGTGTTCACACAGCTGTGTTCACCCAGCTGTGTTCACCCAGCTGTGTTCACCCAGCAGTGTTCACACCCAGCAATGTTCACCCAGCTGTGTTCACCCAGCAGTGTTCACCCAGCAGTGTTCACCCAGCAATGTTCACCCAGCAGTGTTCACCAAGCTGTGTTCACCCAGCAGTGTTCACCCAGCAGTGTTCACCCAGCAGTGTTCACACCCAGCAGTGTTCACACCCAGCAGTGTTCACACCTGGACAAGCTGCAGGAATGGTCGAACAAATGGCTGTTAGAGTTTAACCCAAGCAAATGTAATGTAATGAAGATAGGAGTAGGAAGCAGGAGACCAGATACAAGGTATCATTTGGGAGATGAAATACTTCAAGAGTCAGAGAGAGAGAAAGACCTGGGGGTTGATATCACGCCAGACCTGTCCCCTGAAGCTCATATCAAGAGGATAACATCAGCAGCATATGCCAGGTTGGCTAACATAAGAACGGCCTTTAGAAACTTGTGTAAGGAATCTTTCAGAACATTATATACCACATATGTCAGACCAATCCTGGAGTATGCGGCTCCAGCATGGAGTCCCTATCTAGTCAAGCATAAGACTAAACTGGAAAAGGTTCAAAGGTTTGCCACCAGACTAGTACCCGAGCTGAGAGGTATGAGCTACGAGGAGCGACTGCAGGAATTAAACCTCACTTCGTTGGAAGACAGAAGAGTTAGGGGGGACATGATCACCACATTCAAGATTCTCAGGGGAATCGACAGGGTTGATAAAGACAGGCTGTTTAACACAAGGGGCACACGCACTAGGGGACACAGGTGGAAGCTGAGTGCCCAAATGAGCCACAGAGATATTAGAAAGAACTTTTTTAGTGTCAGAGTGGTTGACAAATGGAATGCATTAGGAAGCGATGTGGTGGAGGCTGACTCCATACACAGTTTCAAATGTAGATATGATAGAGCCCATTAGGCTCAGGAAACTGTACACCTGTTGATTGACGGTTGAGAGGCGGGACCAAAGAGCCAGAGCTCAACCACCGCAAGCACAACTAGGTGAGTACAACTAGGTGAGTACACCCAACAGTGTTCACCCAGCAATGTTCACACCCAGCAGTGTTCACCCAGCAGTATTCACCCAGCAGTGTTCACACCCAGTAGTGTTCACCCAGCAGTGTTCACCCAGCAGTGTTCACCCAGCAATGTTCACCCAGCAGTGTTCACCCAGCTGTGTTCACCCAGCAGTGTTCACCCAGCAGTGTTCACCCAGCAATGTTCACCCAGCAGTGTTCACCAAGCTGTGTTCACCCAGCAGTGTTCACCCAGCAGTGTTCACCCAGCAGTGTTCACACCCAGCAGTGTTCACACCCAGCAGTGTTCACACCCAGCAGTGTTCACACCCAGCAGTGTTCACACCCAGCAGTGTTCACCCAGCAATGTTCACCCAGCTGTGTTCACCCAGCAGTGTTCACCCAGCAGTGTTCACCCAGCAGTGTTCACCCAGCAGTGTTCACCCAGCAGTGTTCACCCAGCAGTGTTCACCCAGCTGTGTTCACCCAGCAATGTTCACTCAGCTGTGTTCACCCAACAGTGTTCACCCAGCAATGTTCACCCAACAGTGTTCACCCAGCAGTGTTCACCCAGCAGTGTTCACCCAGCAGTGTTCACCCAACAGTGTTCACCCAACAGTGTTCACCCAACAGTGTTCACCCAGCTGTGTTCACCCAGCAGTGTTCATCCAGCAGTGTTCACACCCAGCAGTGTTCACACCCAGCAGTGTTCACACCCAGCAGTGTTCACCCAGCAGTATTCACACCCAGCAGTATTCACACCCAGCAGTATTCACACCCAGCAGTGTTCACACCCAGCAGTGTTCACCCAGCAGTGTTCACACCAGCAGTGTTCACACCCAGCAGTGTTCACCCAGCTGTGTTCACCCAGCTGTGTTCACCCAGCTGTGTTCACCCAGCAGTGTTCACCCAGCAGTGTTCACCCAGCAGTGTTCACCCAGCAGTGTTCACCCAGCAGTGTTCACCCAGCAGTGTTCACCCAGCAGTGTTCACCCAGCAGTGTTCACCCAGCTGTGTTCACCCAGCTGTGTTCACCCAGCAATGTTCACCCAGCAGTGTTCACCCAGCAGTGTTCACCCAGCTGTGTTCACCCAGCAGTGTTCACCCAGCTGTGTTCACCCAGCAGTGTTCACCCAGCAGTGTTCACCCAACAGTGTTCACCCAGCAGTGTTCACCCAACAGTGTTCACCCAACAGTGTTCACCCAGCAGTGTTCACCCAGCAGTGTTCACCCAACAGTGTTCACCCAACAGTGTTCACCCAACAGTGTTCACCCAGCAGTGTTCACCCAGCAGTGTTCACCCAGCTGTGTTCACCCAGCTGTGTTCACCCAACAGTATTCACCCAGCAGTGTTCACCCAGCAGTGTTCACCCAGCTGTGTTCACCCAGCAATGTTCACCCAGCAGTGTTCACCCAGCTGTGTTCACCCAGCAGTGTTCACCCAACAGTTTTCATGATACTCTTGTCAAGAGGGTAAGGGAGTAGACTCCAGATCCTCATGTGTAAACATGCTTGGATTTCCCCCTTTTACCAGGTCAAAGGGTCAGCCATACACGTAATTAATAAGTCCTCTCTTGAAACAGTTTATGGTTTATGTCAAACAAGTTTAATGATAAATTCTTGAGTGTTTGTACACGTGTGGTGTACACGTGTGGCCGCCTCTTATTTCTTGGTGTAGGTTTCACAAAAAAAAATCTTCCCCCCCCCTTTTGTAATGGTGTATATAGGGGCCTGTAGAGCCAGGGGAGAGAGAGAGTACGGTGCTCCCGGATCGAGGCCGGTTCTGTGACACCACCCACAGGCGGGAGAGACAGTGTGCACCGGACAGAGAGAAAGAGGTCTTGTTTAAGGTAATGTGTGTGATCTCTGTAATTTTGTTCCATGTCGAAATTTCTTAACTTGTTGCCAGTGTTAGAGTAGGAATATCGTGGTGTTTAGTATAATTTGATATCTCAATAAACTCATGTTAAATTTCCCGTCTGTGTCAATTGTTGAATCCTCTTAGAATCTTTTGATATCGTGGCTGACAACCGTCTCATATTTAATGACAGTTATAGAAAGTACTCTCCAAGCCAAGCAATGTTTCTTGCCTCGTTGCTTGATTAGTCTCAGTGGTCAAAGGCAGGATGGTGGCAGCGTATTTAATCCTGTGTAGCATTTCCTTGTTGACAGTGTACCTTTGATCCGGTGTACCATCATATGTCAGCTCATATTACAAGTGTTCAATAACAGTGTTACCAAGTGCAACTGATAGGAAGTGTTACTCAGGATAAGAAGTGCGTACCTTATTAGTTTAGTATTCATTATAGAAGGTCACAGTGGTGACTATTTCACCAAGTTTTACATTGGGTAGTCATAGCCAATGTTACAATGGCAGCAGTAGTGGTTGTCAATGTTACATGTTCACCCAGCAGTGTTCACCCAGCAGTGTTCACCCAGCAGTGTTCACCCAGCAGAACACACAATTTACTACAAGATCAAGGAGAAGAACACCAGCATGTTCATAAAGAACTCTCCCGTCACCAAGTGGAACATCTTGAGAGAGACGAATATCGTGTATATCCTTACACAGCCACGGGGGGGGGGACTCTGTTATTGTTTAGATTTAGCTACTCAGAACAAAGTGTCCATGTAGCACGGGTATGGTGAGCCCGTAAAAACCAGACCTCAGCTGATGATTGATAAGATTAAGCCACCCAAGAGATGGCACGGGCATGAATAGCCCGTAGTGATGGCCTTTTGAGCCATTACCAGTATCAAGAGATGATACTGGAGATCTGTGGAGGCGCAAATGCACCCTGCGTGACGGGAGATGACTCCCGGACCAAATGGTGACCAAATGATGGACTCTCAGCCCCAGCGATATCATATATAGGCAGGACACCATCTCTTTCGAACGCGCCTGACCAAACTGTCTTCTTAGAATTACGTCTGAATTTGGCCGCTGCTCGTATGGCCGAAAATGGACGTCATTTGAAAATGAAAAATTCGATTTTTTTTTTTGGAATTTTGGACTTTTTTTTGTCTCCAAAAATAAAAAGTTAAGGTGTCCTCTGGAAGGTTAAGAGGAAGGAAGTTGTCCTAAGGTTTTAAAACGTCATGAAAACTGGCAAGTCTTGCCAGGAGACAAAGGTCAGTGTGACGACACAACTGACTGGTTGATCACTTGGTACTTGGCGGGGGTGGCGGCCACCACCACCAGGGCGGGGGTGGCGGCCACCACCCACCAGGGCGGGGGTGGCGGCCACCACCCACCAGGGCGGGGGGCCGCCACCACCCACCAGGGCGGGGGGGTGGCGGCCACCACCCACCCAGGGCGGGGGTGGCCGCCACCACCCACCAGGGCGGGGGTGGGCCGCCACCACCAACCAGGCGGGGGTGGCCGCCACCACCGGTCCAGGAGCAGCCGGGTGTTGGCCGCCTGCCTCAGGTTATCTGGGCCTGGCCAGGAAAGTGTTAAACAGGATGCGATCAGCAGGGCCCCACAAGCCGCCGTGAACCTCTGGCACCGTCAGCAGGAAGTGTCAGTCATTCCAGAGATCAACATTTGATGACCAACCACACCACCTGCACAGGTAGCGCATACTGTAGGTGCCAAGTGGAACCAGGTCATCCTGGGAGCCCACTCTAGATGAAACAAATGGCTGCTAGAATTAAATCCTACAAGTGTAAGGTAAGGAGATGGAGAAAGGGAGACCTGGAGGTATTCACACCAATAGGGATAGACACCTACAGGAATAACAGACAAGAAAGCTTGGACGTGGGTATTAAGTCCAACACTAGCACCAAAGCCGCATATAAACACAACTAATGAAGAGATTAAGCCACCCAGAGGTGGCACGGGCATGAATAGCCCCTAAATCATGAACTTTCACCGACAGTATAAGGAAAACTGGCAGTCATTAGAACGACATTAAAAATCGTTAACAAGGATGCTTTCAAGGCAATCTATACAGTCTATGTTGATCCAAATGGAATATGCAGCACCGGCCTGGAATCGCACCCTGTGGAGCACGAAACCTAACTTGAAAAGAGAAGAGGTTTACAACATTAGTGGCAGAACTAAGAGGGTTAAGCTAGGAGAATATATTAAAAGAACTAAATCTTACAATCCTGGAGAGGAGGAGAAACAGAGGAGGACATGATCACACATACAAGATAGTGAGGGGGGGGGGGAATAGACAAGGTGGACAAGGATAGCCTCAGTAAACTGAGAGAAAGTAGAAGAAGAGGACGTAATTGATTGATGATAAAGATTAAGCCACCCAAGAGGTGGCACAGGCATGAATAAGCCCGTAAGTGGTACAATTTTTTTTCAGTATTCTTTTCAGTATTCTGAGGTTGCATTTAATCGTCAAGCTGTTATCGCGGGGGAGGATACTGCTTGACAGTCTTTATGAGGGTGTCCAGCTGCTGGACACTTTGTTGACCAGGAGAGTGGCTGTGTTGATGGCTTCAGGGTGGCCACTGCAGATTCAGGGACTCTTAAAGCTCTTCTAAGGTCGTTGGTTGCTTCACATTCCAGAAGATAGTGAAGTAATGGCTTTTCTGTGACAAAGAGGACCTAAGTGGCCGCCAGAAATATATACTAGGAGGGAACATGTGAGGACCGACGTTACATGCTGGCAGTCAACACGTGGAAGTTAATGAAGTTGTATTCACCATGTTGTGTTTGCGGGTGGTTGAGCTCTGCTCTTTCCGCCCGCCCTCTCAATTGTCAATCAATCAACTGTTACTAACTACTAACTTTTTTTTTTCATACACACACCTCCCCAGGAAGCAGCCGTAGCAGCTGTCTAACTCCCGGTACCTATTTACTGGTAGGTAACAGGGGCATCTCAGGGTGAAGGAAACTCTGCCCATTTGTTTTTCCGCCGGCTGC
>WNGS01015743.1:0-19687 GCA_020271785.1 Procambarus virginalis | reverse complement strand
TGATCTACATAAACCAGTATAAATTCACACAAATATTTACGGTCCAGTATACCAAGTTAAATTTACTGGTCCTATATATCCATTATATTTAATCATTTACTAACTCTGTTTATAGTATACTATTAATTAAGTGGTATTATCAGGTACTAGGCTATATATTCACTATTAGTTACGATTGTCAGCAAACTGCGACACATATATTATAGCCTAACCCCATTATTTCCTATTATTAATTTACCAGAATAAAGCCAATGTCTACATCTGGTTTTAGTGGGCTATAGTTAATTACCCACAATATTTTGATCTATACCTCACACAGAGCTGAGGATAACTAGGTCGCCTAGAGCAACTGCTCACAGTTAATAATCTTGTGTTAATAACTACATTAAATTGGTCACACCATAAAACCATTATTTTCTTGGTGGTAATACCACCCACAATCATTTTGCCAGACTATTTCGTGAATATCAGTCACGGGAGTCTAGGGCATATGTGACTAGTAAATTAATCAATGATATTGATCTTCACAGAAGATTGTGGCCAGAGAGAAAACATTAACTGTATGTAGTTAAATTTCATATACACGTATTTCCTACAAGTGTATATTCTGTATATCAAAAACTACAAAAAATCCAAAAAAACATAACACCATATGTATACTAATATTGCACATCATTTATCATATTTATGCCAACCCACAGGGCTAAGATATTTTTAGACTGGAATTGTACAACTCTAGCCTAAACTATTTAGCAACTTATCCACTGGGCTGCTCGGCTTCCAAATACGGTACCCCCGTGCCGTGTGCGCAGGAAATAAATTCTCTGGAAAAATCTTTTCTCTTGTGAGTGTCTAAAACCCTTCCATGAGTATGGATATGATAACAAAAAGTCGAAATTGTACTTAAACCCGCCACACACCGAAACTACGACGTTGGTACAACGTTTGAACAAGTTTTAACACCTAACCAATTATAACAACCAATATAGCAAGTTGTAACAACGTTCTAATACGTCATAAACATGTTAAGCATGTAACAACTTTATTACAAGTTGTAACAAGCAGAAAATAGAGACAGTTACAGTTTCTTTTTCCAGGGTTACTTTGGCTGCAATGGGGTCCGGAAAATGGCGTGTGACTTCACGATATGGTGGTCGTCCGTGTCATAGACTCGCGGAGTCAGTCGCTTGCCAGCTTCAACATGCACGAGTTCCCACAAATATTTTTTTTTCATTTTTTGCGTTCATTTCCATATACATTTGTTGTTTTCTTGCTAATCCTATGTATAATGAACACACATACACAATAACATATATATGAACACACATACACAATATATATATATATATATATATATATATATATATATATATATATATATATATATAATATATATATATATATATATATATATATATATATATATATATATATATATATATATATATATATATATATATATATATATATATATATATATATATATATATATATATATATATATATATATATATATATATATATAAACATAAACCTTATAATATTCTACAAAACCAAGAAGACTTCTGAACTCCTTATCAAAAACAGCCCAAAGCCGACAGAAAACCCTCTACAGCAGTCAAGCGTTGTATACATGTACACTTGCCCCCACGAAGGATGTAACCTTCAATCTAAGTACATAGGTATGACGTCGACCAAGCTGACGAGGCGTTTGACATGCCATCTTCAATCTGGTGCCCCTAGGAATCACATGAGACAAGCCCATGACATTACCCTAACAAGAGAAATGTTGAACAAAAATACATGCATAATAGACAAAACCCAAGATGCAAGAAGATTACAAATTCTTGAAGCAATTCACATAAGAATAGAACAACCTACGATGAACACTCAAATCACGGAACTATTTACTCTACCCACCATGAGAATAAGGACAAGACCAGAACATAACGATGCCAATACAGAAGACAATGTTCAATATATATATATATATATATATATATATATATATATATATATATATATATATATATATATATATATATATATATATATATATATATATATATAGTATATATTTATACAACTAATATATATATTCCAGTTATATTTATCAATATAACTGGAAACATTGAAATGGAATCATAACATATTTAGCATAGCCTGTGTTGCTCTTACGTGCAACAGATGGCGCTCTTTTTCAAACAAACATGTTTTTACCTGTCACAGGTGTGGCATCTATATAGTAGGTATATAAGAGCATATGCGTATTCGAATGGAATGTTGTGTCAAAATTTCAAAGCAATCGGTGAAGAATTCTCGGAGATCACAACGGTGTTGCTCTAAGTCAAACACATGGCGCTGTTTAAAAAAAAATGTTTTTACCTGACACAGGTATGGCATCTATATATTAAGTATATAAAAAGACGCTCCTATTCTTTATGCAATGTTGTGTCAAAATTTCAAAGCAATCGGTAAAGGGGTTTCGAAGATTTCCCTTACATGAAAAACAGTTTTTCAAAAATGCATGTTTTTCTCGTCACAAACGTGACATCTATATAATATGCATATAAAACCCCGCTTGGATGCGAATGGAACGTTGTGTGAAAATGTCAAAGCAATCGGTGAAGAACTTTCGGAAATTAGAGATTTTAAACAAACGAACATTTCCATTTTTATTTATATAGATTTACACACGTTATTTATACGTATCTACATATTTTATTCACCATAACTCTGCAAGTAATCTGGTATTGTGTCCAAACAGCATAGTGGCCACTATACACGGAAGGATTGACTGGGAGAACAATGAACCGCATGGAGGCGAGGATACGTAGAGAGCCAAACTATTGGAGGTGGTGACAAGAAACTTTTTAACCCAGCATGTCGGCGAACCCACAAGGATGAGAGGCAATGACAAACCAGCGAGACTCGACCTAGTCTTCACTCTGAACGACTCCGACATAAGAAAAATCGGTTTTGAGGACTGTTATGATCTCAGCCTTATGATCTTTATTAATTTCTGTTTTTTTTTTCAATTGACACAAACGTTTACAAAACTTTTTCATTTTTTATTCAATTTACATGAAACTTACATAGTATATAATGGAGGGCATGTATCTACATGTGCAAGTATTCATGTTTCTCTAAGTTCATTTATTGATTTTATAATAGCAATAAACATGCCATATTTGCATAATTTTTTTGGGGGAACTTTGAACATTTGTATTAGGAAAACTAAAGATGTTTTGGAAATTCTTTTACTTGCAATCCTTTATTATATGCAAATGTGTCAGAAAAGGGTCACAGAATAATTATATCTGAAACGTGTGTGAAGAAGTGTCGACTTGAAAATGTGTAAAAAACGTTGAAAAAAAAACTCTCTTTCTATTTACGCTGCAGTACTGAAACTTGGGCCAATTTCAGCCCTTTTCATATACAACTAGTCAAATAATATTGGTTGACATTGAACAAATTTTAATATGGGATTCAAACGCCCCTTAAGCTAAACATGTTTTGGTAAGGCAGAAAGCCTGAAATAAGAGAGTAGAGTGGGAGGAGCGCGGAGCGACGTCCATCTCCTCTGGGCGCTGATGGGCGACTGAGTGAGGGGCGGCGGAGGACCCTCACAGTGTGTGGAGGACCGCCCGGGAGCATGGACCCGCCCCAACGGGGGAGTCCACTCTCACTATATGTAGAAGACAGATAGAGGTTGGAGGCAAAGATATTGTGTGATTAATTTTGTTTATGTGTTAAAGGGGAAACATTTTATTGGAGTGCAAATGGGTTGCAGGTTTGTCTTTGGGGAAGAAGTTGCTGAGAACTTCGAAGCCAGCACAGAAGGAGTAGTTGGTGAGACTCCAAGGCAGTGGAGGAGAGGACCTTGAGTTGTGAGGAGAAGCAGTGAGGAGGAGTGTCACGTGCTTCTGTATAGGTGGTGAAGCACAGCAGTTGTTTGAGGAAACTTTAGGGTGCAGCAGCCAGGAGAGCTGTAGAGGATCCTGGTGATTAAGCCTGAAAGAACCTGAAGTTATCAGGGTAGTGAAATAGTTCTAAATGATTACTTGTAGGGAGGCGATAGAGTGTTTGTCATTAGCGTGCAAGACGCAGTGAGAGGTAAGTGATCGTTTGCCATTTTTGTACCACAAAGTGTTTATACTGAAGTTGAGAGTTACAGTCGTAGGCAGGAGTACCTACAGATGTATGTATGTATTCTAAGACTGATCGATTGATTCGTTGAGTGGCACGGATCATTTATGCCGATACATATATGTATGTTATTGCATTCATATGCTGATTTGCCTTGTACATGTTTATTGGTATATATATGTGTACATTCTCTTGCTGGTAGTGTAACATTATATTGTAAGACTTAATCTACTTGAGGAGGTTGATAATATTAGGTAATACCAAGAGATAGGATACCACCTAACAAGTTGATGATAAGAGTTCTGATGGTGTTGGAGTGCAACCTGAATGTAATAGTGTAGAGTATAGGATTCATTATTATTATTATATGTGTGTGTATTGTGTATGTGCTTCGTCCAGTAAATGTATTCAAATTTGCTGGTGTTTGCCCTTGTCCTAGTGAGGCTTCCCAGGAAATAGTACAGAAGGAGAGAGAGAGAGAGAAAGGAACCACTGCTGTGGACAGGGTAAGACGGAAATCTAGTGAGTCAAAGGGGATTGAGGAGATCATATCCCATAAGGAGAGAGTGGGGAGTCACAGCGGCTCGAGTGGGTGTGTGCACGTGACAACGAGGCTGCGTGTTGGAGCCGCATCCCCTAAACGTGTGACGTTGAGCCCCTCTCCAAGAGCCAGAAGTGCCTAGTGTGATCTCCTAGTGAAATATAAGCATTTGTCGAGTTGTGGGTTGGGTGGTCAATCAGCAGTAACATCACCAATCCACCACGACCGCGACAGGACCCAGTAGGAATGTGCGACCACAATGTACTGGTGTTTGAGTACTTGATTGAAGAAGGGTTATTGAACTCGAGGAGGGATACTGAAACCAAAAGGTTAGCATACCGAAAGGGAAACTATGAGGGGATAAGAAAATTCCTAACAGATATAGAATGGGAAACAGAGCTCAGGGGAAAGACGGCCCAAGATATGATGGATTACATCACACAGAAGTGCAAGGACGCAGCAAACAAGGTTGTCCCAGTCCAAAAGGAAAACAGTGAAATGAAAATGAGAAACCCATGGTTTAATCAGAGATGTAGGCTAACTGAGCAGCAAAGTAAAAGGGCATGGAGAAACTATAGGAATAACAGGACACTGGAGAGCAGAGAAAGATACCAGAATGCCAGGAATGAATATGTCAGGATGAGAAGAGAGGCAGAAAGACAATACGAAAATGACATCGCAAGCAAGGCAAAGACTCAGCCTAAATTGTTGCATAGCCACATCAGGAGAAAAACAACAGTAAAGGAACAGGTTATGAAATTAAGGATAGGGGCAGAAGGATTCACTACAAATGACAAGGAAGTGTGTGAGGAATTGAATAAGAAATTCCAGGAGGTCTTCACCTTAGAGCAAGGAGAAATTCCAGAGGTACGTGTGGGAATAGCTAACCAGGAACCACTGGAAGAGTTTGAGATTACCAGCAGGGAAGTAAGGAAGTGTTTAGTAGAGTTGGATGTGACAAAGGCTATAGGCCCAGATGGAATCTCCTTTGGGTTCTAAAGGAAGGAGCAGGAGAACTGTGCCTACCACTCTCCATAGTGTATAACAAATCACTGGCAACAGGGGAACTGCCAGATATTTGGAAAGCAGCCAACGTAGTCCCGATATACAAGAAAGGGGATAGACAGGAGGCACTGAACTACAGGCCTGTGTCCCTAACCTGCATACCATGCAAGCTGATGGAGAAGATTGTGCGAAAAAAAACTAGTGGAGCATCTGGAGCGAAGGAATTTTGTAACACAGCATCAACATGGGTTCAGGGATGGCAGGTCCTGCCTCACAGGGTTACTTGAATTCTACGACCAGGCAACAAAAATAAGGCAAGAAAGAGAAGGGTGGGCAGACTGCATATTTTTGGATTGTCAGAAAGCCTTTGATACAGTGACACACAAGAGGCTAGTGAAAAGTTGGAGATGCAGGCTGGAGTGAAAGGGAAGGTACTCCGGTGGATAGAGGAGTACCTAAGCAACAGGAGACAACGAGTCTGTGTGAGGGGTGAAGTCTCAGATTGGCGAGACGTTACAAGTGGAGTCCCGCAGGGGTCAGTCCTTGGACCTATACTGTTTCTGGTATATGTAAATGATCTCCCAGAGGGTATAGATTCGTTCCTCTCAATGTTTGCCGACGATGCAAAAATTATGAGGAGGATTGAAACAGAGGATGATAGTAGGAGGCTACAAGATGACCTAGACAGACTGAGTGAATGGTCCAACAAATGGCTGTTGAAGTTCAACCCGAGTAAATGCAAAGTAATGAAACTAGGCAGTGGAAACAGGAGGCCAGACACAGGATACAGAATAGGAGATGAAGTACTTAATGAAACAGACAGCGAGAAAGGTCTAGAAGTTGATATCACACCAAACCTGTCTCCTGAATCCCACATAAAGAGAATAACGTCTGCGGCATATGCGAGGCTGGCTAACATCAGAATGGCGTTCAGGAACCTGTGTAAGGAATCATTCAGAATCGTGTACACAACATATGTAAGACCAGTCCTGGAGTATGCGGCCCCAGCATGGAGCCCATACCTTGTCAAGCACAAGACGAAGCTGGAAAAAGTCCAAAGGTATGCTACTAGACTAGTCCCAGAACTAAGAGGCATGAGTTATGAGGAAAGGCTGCGGGAAATGCACCTTACGACACTGGAAGACAGAAGAGTAAGGGGGGACATGATCACAACCTACAAAATCCTCAGGGGAATCGACCGGGTAAACAAGGATGAACAATTCAACACTGGAGGGACGCGAACAAGGGGACACAGGTGGAAGCTGAGTACCCAAATGAGCCACAGAGACATTAGAAAGAACTTTTTCAGTGTGAGAGTAGTTAGTAAATGGAATGCATTAGGCAGTGATGTGGTGGAGGCTGACTCCATACACAGTTTCAAATGTAGATATGAGAGAGCCCAGTAGGCTCAGGAATCTGTACACCAATTGATTGACAGTTGAGAGGCGGGACCAAAGAGCCAGAGCTCAACCCCCGCAAGCACAATTAGGTGAGTACAATTAGGTGAGTACACTGCATGAGAAATCACACAGCAGCCAGCAGACGATGCTATGGGTGTCGCCACCTCCCTCACCAAAAAGGCTTCTCCCACCAAACTCCTGTTGCTGTTATTACACTATATACACACATTGTATTTACCCATGTATATATGTGTTCACCATAGCAAACCATTAAGCTAGTATGATGTGCATAACAAGAGTGGTTGCCACACACAGTGACGCTACCTCGATCTTCTCCCTCCCCCACCAAAATTCCTCCTCCCACAATACTATGCACATATTTACAAGGGTATATACACACATTGTATATATACCCATGTACATATGTGTTCACCATAGCGAACCATTAGGCAAGTATGGTGTGCAAAACAAGAGTGGCTGCCACACATAGTGATGCTACCTCGATCTTCTCTCACCAAAATTCCTCCTCCCACAATGCTACGCACATATGTACAAGGGTATATACACACATTGTATATACCCATGTATATGTGTGTTCACCATAGCAAATCACTAAGCTAGTATTGTCAGCAAAACAAGAGTGGTTGCTACACACAGTGACGCTATCTCCCTCCCTCACTCACCAAACTTTCTCCTCCCACAATTCTACGCACAGCGCTAATTATCATAACAATTCTGGTCACTAAATCCTGTAAATGAATAAATGACCACAAGTTTATTTTGTAAAGTAACATATGAAGTCGTTTGAAGATTCCTAGATGGACGAAATAATGCTATGGTGCTGTGGCTAGCGCTCAACAGCATTGATTCACTGATATTTGAACATTGTACACAGTCATTATCACACTCAGGCTTTTCTGTAATACCATCATGGCTAAATAATACCAGTTATATATATTTTTTTTACATTATTAAGCGATGCTGTGGTAACAAGCTTAACAGCAGTGCTGTGAGCTCATGCTGCGTGCGCCAGCTTTGGTTGCTCACTCAGTACTGAGGCTCGCACACACGGGAATGTTTCCGACGATTTTTTTAAATGGCACCTATTTATTTTTTTATTTGGCACTTATTTATTTATTTTTTAAATAGACCTATTTACAAGAGTCTTAAAGAAACTGATGTGAACCCCATGTAGCTGTGGGAGTGTTGAATCATACCTAAAACTAAAAATACCCGGAGGCGCGTTGTGCAACCCCACCCCCCATCGAGGACCTGCAGGCGCTTTGCACAGTTCAGTGGATTTCTAACTAGTACTGGGTTAGACAATACTGTTCATTACTATTTAATGCTGTGCAAACCTTAAGTAGGGTGAATTTATTATTTCACACAATTGTGTACTTATATTTTATTACATAGTTGCTGTACATCTTTGAGTGTTATTAGGTGTCACTATACCAACTGAGCGATAAAGAAGAGCTAACTGGACGTGCAACCGTAGTGGTATTAAAGAATCACTCAAATCATAGCTATTTACCATTAGGTAGGTAAGCTAACCTCAATATGAGGTAAATTACAATCATCCTAACCAAGAAATCAAATATTAGGATATTAATAACCGTACCTGCTCCACATATATGACAAGTATCATAGCTGTCTATAATTAGCAATATAAGCCCTATAAGGCTTCAACCCATAACCAACATGGCTACACCAGAAAAAACTGGAAGAATTTTGAAATGCCTTCAAAGTCACTTGACAAGGCTTATCAACAAATGTGACGGCTGGGTAGAAGTAGCTCCAGTTGATATCATTTCCTTGGAATTCTCAGCAACAATAGCTAATCAGAAATTCAAACAGGTACAAGAATTTATTGTGTTGTACAGAGGTGCACTCCAAGTCAGTAATACTGACCTAGACGAAATAGATCTAATCATATCTGACGTAGTCAACTATGAAGACAAAATTCAGGCCAGATTAAATTACTATAATAAGATGCTTGCAACAGAAAATTTTCCTGCTGGATTAGAACATACCCATAGAACATACCCATACTACATCAAGCAACAAGCCCATCAGACGAAATAAATGACCTACCTCAAGATGAGGTTATTCATCTAATCAGGTCTCACCCTTACACAGGATCAATAATTGAAGTTAAACTTCAATTATTTAAGTTTAACTTCAATAATTCTTTTTCTACAGTCTCCTCTAATACAATTTCATCCAATGACTCATTAACAGAATATTAAGAGTTTTCAGATATTATATCCATATATTCCATGGATTCTGATAATTCAATCCATGAGGCTACTGAATTGACAAGCTTCTCAGAAGAATCTGGAGAAACAAGTGAAGCTGAAACAAGGGATAAAGATGCAGCTGCAGCTGAAATTAAAGCTGAAGCTAAACTGAAAGCTGAAGTTATATTAAAAGCTGAAGCTGAAATTGAAACTGAGGCTAGGCAAGAAGCCTTAAACCAAGTTAGTGATAGTCTTAATCACTCAAACCAGTCTCCTATCTTGAGGTTATCCTAAAGTGATTTCGGTTCTTGACGTAACTGCGGCCCGGTCCTAGACCAGGCCTCCTTTTGATACACATTCACAGGAAGCAGCCTGTAGCAGCTGTCTAACTCCCAGGTACCTACTACTATTTACTGCTAGGTAACACGGGCATCAGATTGAAAGAAACTTTTTGCCCATTTGTATCCGCCTCCACTGGGGATCAAAACCGGAACCTCAGGACTACAAATCCGAAGCGCTGTCCACTCAGCTGTCAGGCACCTCCAGAGGTAATGCCGAATGTGTTAGCATCAATCAAGCTATCCAGCACTTTAGAGAGAGTGCTGAGAATGAGAAAGGTATCATAAATCTTGTACATGAACTATTGGACTTATCTCAACCAGATCAGTCAGTTGACTCCTTGCAAACATTTATTTTAAAACTCGAGTCACTGTTAAAATCCTTCAGCATTGAAGTGGATCAACCCGCTGCTGAGTGGATGAATAAAATTGTCATCCAAAGAAAATTGTCTAGCGAAGTGCTAAATGAATTATATTCATATCAGAATAACACCGTCCTGACAATGCAATATATGTTAATAAGTTTGCATATTATAGTAAATAATAAACAAGCAAACTAGGCACTTAATCGACTGGAGAAAGGTCCACGACGGACCGAAACGTCGTCTTCCCTTCATTTTCTAGTGTGTGGATTGGTCAACATACTTCAGCCACGTTATTGTGACTCATCGCCTGCATAGGCACTTTATGACACCCCTGAATCAACAGAAATTGTACCCACATTAAATTCCTTAACTGAAACTCCTAAAGTGGCCCAGTCGTTAGGTAATAAGGGTACTAATAATCAATGCAATACTAACAGGTCCAACACTGATTTATCAGTGAGACCTAAGAGTACTATAAGTACTCCCAAGAGCCCAATAAGTGCACCCAAGAACCCAATAACTACTCCCAAGAGTACAACAAGTACTCACAAAAAATAAAGTAAAAAATACATGCAAACAACAAAGGCTTCAAAACCCGCAGACAATGTTTCACCTAAACCGGTGAACCTTAAGCATGCTGTAGGCTGGGGGTTGTGTTTGTTTTGCCATTAAAAACATTCTATATATAAATGTATAAATTATCCTAGTAGAGACATCCGAGTCAGACGACTCAAACAGTTACACAATGTACCAGGTGTCTCAAACACATAATACTAAAAGCTGTAAGACCCCACTGAACACATGCAATAGGTGTAGAAGGGGACAGCATCATGCTGCACTGTGCTAATTTATTAAATAAAATTATACAAAACACAAGGTAAGAGATAGAAATCTCAAACAAGTTCAGTGTTGCAAGGTGTGAGAAGTTTACATCATACAATAACCAGCATGTCAAGTTAATGCAATATTGTCCACTGCCCAACTCCAAGTCAAGCATAAAGGGACCAAGATCACCATTCGTGGCCTATTCGACTAGGGACCCAGAAAACTTTCATTACTCAGAAAGCGGCAGAGGCACTTAAATTAAAACCAATCACACAGGTGAAATTAAACTGGTCAGGGTTCATGATATATAGAGGACCCCGAGAATATACAGTAGTACAATCGCTCATACGCCTAGGTGGTTATGTCAGGTGTTATGATCCCACGTAGCTGAAAAACGAGTCTTCCCCTGGGAGTTATTCTGCCAGGTCTGACCTAACTAAGAGGTCAAAGAAATATAGACCTGGAAATACATATAGTAAACACTTGATTAAATTTGACGACTAGATTAAAAGTATGGGCAGTGAATAAGAATATAAATAAATGACTTGACATGAGATGTGGAGAATTTGCGTGAGGTGTGAGGCTCGCTTCAGAGGGGTTTGACCTTACTTGAGCTGCAGAAATCGTGAAGGGAGGTTGTGCTCCGTTTGAGTTCCTGGTGAAGAAGAACCCCTGAGTGATATACATTCAAGAAGAAGGAAGTGGACAAACGTCTCGCTTGTGAAATAAGTCTGTGGACGTGTCCGCTCAAGTCATAGACTGCAGGGAGAGTGTGGAGCAGTCTTTAAAGCTGCTTTGTGGGCAGCTTAGAGTACCCTGGTGGTGACCGCTCAGTCAGTGAACGCCACGAGCGGACCAAATTCTGTGGCAAGCCATTTTAAACCAGTGACAGTGATTGCCTGTGGTGGTCGTGTGTCCAGCGACCGTAGCAAGTGTCTATTGATATATAAGGCATATTTTATTAAGGAAGAAAGCCTAAATAACAGAATAGAGATGAGGGAACCAGCTGAGGAGAGAAGCAGCACATCCTCCCCTGCCGAAAGCTTGGAGGTAACTGACTGGGTCCAGTGGCTGGCAGTCTCAGGTGGACCGCCACGGGAGGGTGGAGAATGGACTCACCCGGGCATGGGGGAGTCACCTTATGGCAGGTGGGAATCAGAGGGATGTCGAGTGGAGACATTTATTGTGCAGTTTTTTTTTAGTTATATGTTTGTAGAGAAAGATCTTTATGGCGTGTCAATGGGTTGCAGGTTTGTCTGGGGAAGGAGTTCCCGAGAGAACTTCGAGGCCAGAGGAGGAGTCTGTGGATGGAACTCCAAGGCTATTGAAGAAATACTGAGCTCTGTGGAAGAGCAGTCCCATACTGAGGAATTGGACCTCAAGCTGTGAGAGGAGAAGCTGTAGAGTGGAGTTTCACGGACTTCTGTGATACCAGTGGTGAAGCATCATTGCTGTTCAGGGAAAACTTCATGGTGCAGCAGCCTGGAAGAGCTGTAGAGGACCATGGTAGATAATTGTGGAGGAAACTGGAGACGTTCTTGGTAGTGGACCTCTAGATGTAGAGAGGAGGTTCTTAATGTCCACTGATAGAGGGTTGATAGTGTTTGAGTGTCATTAGTGTTATGACCCCTTCGTAACCGGGTTCTTCATAATCTCTATGATCCTACTCAAGTTCAGAGAAACCTAATCTTAGTGGGAATATAGTGTAATGTTTAAAGGTAAAAGTAAAAGAACACTTACAATAACACATTATTATTTTCCCATCACCATTATAATATTTAAAAGTCTATAGAAAACAATTCAAGAAATAAAGAAAAACCCAAAATATTTCTTCTCATATGCTAAATCAAAAGCGAAAACCACTGCCAGTATTGGACCTATTCGTATTAGTGAAGGTTCATACACTGAGGATGACAAAGAAATTAGTGAAATCCTAAAAAAGCAGTATGAGGACATATTTAGCACTCCGATAATCAGCACAAAAGTGGAAGATTCTGACAATTTCTTTATGAATGATACTCAAACACCTGCAAATATAACTGATATCAGCACGACCGTGGCAGATTTTGAAAGAGAAATTGACAATATGCTCATGCACTCAGCCCCGGGTCCAGTCTTATGGAATTCAATATTTATAAGGAAATGCAAAGTGCCAGTAGCACAGGCACTCAGTATAGTGTGGAGGAAGAGCTTGGACACAGGGGAGATACCAGATGCGCTTAAAGCAGCAGACATTGCTCCTCTACATAAGGGTGGTAGCAAAGCATTGGCAAAGAATTATAGACCAGTTGCACTAACGTACCACATAATAAAAGTATTTGAGAGAGTGATCAGGAGTCAGGTCACTAGATTCATGGAAACCAATGACCTCCACAATCCAGGCCATCATGGATTTAGAGCAGGAAGATCATGCCTCTCAACTACTTGACCACTACGACAAAATCACTGAAGCATTAGAGGAAAAACATAATGCAGATGTTGCAGATTTTGCAAAGGCATTCGACAAATGTGACCATGGAGTGATTGCACACAAAATGAGGTCAATGGGTATAACTGGCAAAGTAGGACGCTGGATACTCAATTTCCTGTCGAACAGAACAAAGAGTAACAGTCAATCAAGTAAAATAGAGTCCGAGCGCAGTTAAAAGCTCTGTACCTCAAGGTACAGTCCTTGCACCACTGCTGTTCCTTACTCTCATATCAGACATAGACAAAAACACAAGTCACAGCTTCGTGTCATCCTTTGCAGATACAAAAATCAGCATGCAAATTACCTCTGCTGAAGACATTGATAAACTACAAACAGATATTAACAAAGTTTTCGATTGGGCAGCAGAAAAGAACATGATTAACGGTGATAAATTCCAGATACTCAGATACGGCAAAAATGAGGATCTTAAACATAATACAGGGTACAAAACACAATCGAATCTGCCCATAGTAGGAAAATAGCATGTCAAGGATTTGGGAATAATGATGTCCGACGACCTAACGTTTAGGGAGCATAACCAAGCAAGTATTTCGTCAGCCAGAAAAATGATAGGATGGATTACGAGAACCTTCACATCCAGAGATCCCACCACAATGGTTGTACTCTTCAAATCACTTGTGTTGTCTCGTCTTGAGTACTGCTCAGTACTCACTTCCCCCTTCAGAGCAGGAAAGATTGCTGAAATTGAGGGAATACAGAGAACATATACGGCACACATAGACGAGATAAAGCACCTACATTATTGGGATCGTCTCAAAGCTCTCCAAATGTACTCACTAAAAAGGAGACTAGAGAGATACCAAATAATATTCACATGGAAAATACTGGAGTGACAGGTCCCAAATCTGCACAGTAAAATAACAACGTACTGGAGTGAACAACATGGAAGAAAATTCAGAATAGAACCAGTGAAGAGCAGAGGTGCCATAAGCACAATCAGGGAACACTGTATGAACAACAGAGGTCTACGGTTGTTCAACGTCATACCAGCGAACATCAGAAATATTACAGGAACAACCGTGGAAGTCTTCAAGAGAAGACTAGATCATTTCCTTCAAGGAGTGCCGGACCAACCGGGCTGTGGTGGGTATGTGGGCCTGCGGGTCGCTCCAAGCAACAGCCTGGTGGACCAAACTCTCACAAGTCAAGTCTGGCCTCAGGCCGGGCTTGGAGAGTAGAAGAACTCCCAGAACCCCATCAACCAGGTATCACCCAGGTGATACCTGGCAATGTCAACCTGATTGGCGTTGCTAGCCCTTATGCTAGCCTGCTTCACAGCAACCCGTCCTCGCAAATTCGTAAAGTCAATATTGACTTATTAAATACGTGCATAGGTGACATACTAAACATAATAGATACCCTTAAATAGCTTCATACAAAACACCAACCTTACCTAACCTTGTTAGTATGTTAAGATAAGCATCTTATAGCTTCGTAATTACAATTGTTACTTAACCTATTATAGGTATAGGTTAAGTAATAAGTGTAATTACGAAGCAATAAGATGCTTATCTTAACATACTAACAAGGTTAGGTAAGGTCGGTGTTTTCTATGAAGCTATTTAAGGGTATCTATTATGTTTAGTATATCACCTATGCACGTATTTAATAAGTCAATATTGACTATACGAATTTGCGAGGACGGGTTGTTCACAGATGACGACCACAAGGTGCCTCTGATGAGGTCTTCGTTGTGCACCCATTGGACCACTCAAGCAACAAAGTTAGCACCGCCTGACCAGCCCCGCTGGCTGTTACCTTCCAGAAAAGTAGTCTACAGCACTCAACCGAAGTGTTCATCTAATCTCACTGGCTAGCACCTCCGGGAGTAAAGTCTATAGCTCTCAACCACAGCGTTCGACCAGCCCACTTGGCTAGTTCTTCCAGGAGTAAAGTTCACAGCGCTCGACCAGCCCACTTGGCTAGTACCTTCCAGGAGTAAAGTCCACAGTGCTCGACCAGCCCACTTGGCTAGTTCTTCCAGGAGTAAAGTTCACAGCGCTCGACCAGCCCACTTGGCTAGTACCTTCCAGGAGTAAAGTCCACAGTGCTCGACCAGCCCACTAGGCTAGCACCTTCCAGGAGTAAAGTCCACAGCGCTTATCCAGCCCAACTGGCTAGCACCTTTAGGTCGACCTACGTCTTCCACTGTCTTGGCTGTGGTAGAAAACAATAAAAAAAAAAAAAAAAAAAAACTGTCTTGGCTTCACTCACTTCCCTAGCCTGCCTCTGGTTACTTGTCACCTTTCAGCCGGGCAGACTAAAAGATGGGAAACTCCATTTAATGGGAGGGTCAACTGCTGTAGTTTGGCGCCAGGATTGTAGATGGCGCCAAGGTCTGTGACAATTAGCGTGCATGACGCAGTGGAAGGTGAGTGATTGGACGTTTGATTCATGGAATATTTATATTGATGTTTATGTTGACCAGACCACACACTAGAAGGTGAAGGGACGACGACATTTCGGTCCGTCCTGGACCACTCTCAAGTCGATTGATCCAGGAATGGTCCAGGACGGGACCGAAACGTCGTCGTCCCTTCACCTTGTAATGTGTGGTCTGGTCAACATACTTTAGCCACGTTATTTTGACTCATCGCGTGCATTGATGTTTATGTTGTTGCAGCCTTAGGCTGGATTCTATTTATATATATTCTAGGGCTGATAGTGCCATATTGTATTACAAGATTTAACCCACTAGGTGAGGTTGGTAGCATAAGTGGCAAGCCAGGAGTTGGGCTACCACTTGATATAAGCAGCTGATAGAGTCCTGTGGGATTAAATGCAACCTGACTATAATAGCATAGTGTTTTGGAGTCATATTATTATTCTTGTATGTATGTACTACATGTTCACTGTCTAAGTAAATGTATATAGTTTCCCAGTGTTTGCCCATGTCCTAGTGAGGCTTCCCAGAAAGTAGGAGAGAGAGAGAAAGAACAACAGCTGTAGACAGCGTGGTACAGAATTATAATTCAAAGAAAGGGGGATTGAGGAGGTCATATCAACCAAGGAGAGAGTGGGGAGTCACAGCAGCTTGAATTGGGGGTGTACACGTGATAACGAGGCCAGTGTTGGAGCCACACCCCCTAAACGTGTGACAGTGAGCCCCTCTCCAAGAGCAGAAAGCGTACAAGGTAATCTCCTGACCAAAGTACAAGCACTCTACGGGTTTTGGTTGGTTATATGGAAGGGACGTACGCACCCTACCTACAACACATAATAATATTTGGGGGCCTGTGTCCAGGAAAGTGAACTGACACACCCACACCCTGTCCAGGAGTGGATTGGTTCACCCTTTGTGGAAATAAGTAGACTTTGTGCCTGCAGGTATATATTCTCTCTCTTGGGAAGACTCACAGGACACGATGGATAAGGTGCAAGCGTATGTGGGGTCAGGCAAGCCTGAGGACTTCGAAGGTTGCACGAGGGATCAGTTGAAACAGATAGCGGAAAGATGTGGCATCAGGGTGAAGGCATCTAAAGTGGCTGGGATGAAGGATGAGATCCGGAGGCAGCTGAGAGTAAAGAGTGAAGCGGCAGAACAGGGAGCCAAGATAGGAGCTGAAAGTGGAAAGGAGGATGATGGGCAGGATGAAGTGAGATCCCGGGGATGAAGTAGGAGTAGTAAGAGTAGCCGCAGATAGCCGCTACTTCATCCCAGTAGCAGGAGTAACCGGAATAGGAGCTTGGAAAGATTGCAGCTAGAGCTCCAGATGCAGCGTGAGGAGAGACAATTCCAACTGGAAAGGTTGAAGTTAGAACTGCAAATGAAAAATGAACAAGAGAAAGAAAAAAAGAAAACCGGACTGCAGGTGGAAAAGAGGAAACCAGACTGGAGGTAGAAAAAGAGAAAGCCAGACTAGAGGTGGAGAAAGAAAGAGAGGACCAAACAAATGCAGATAGAAGCAAATAGAACTTTGGCTGAAACAAAGGAATGAACATGGGTTGCCAGAGAGCACCACCCAGGTATCACACCCACCAGATAATAGGGTTAGGGAAAAGGATATTCCCCTGTTTGTGCCCGAAGAGACAGAGAGATTCTTCGAGCTATTCGAAAAAGTGGCAAATGTCAAGGAGTTACCTGGTTGATACCTGGTTGATGGGGTTCTGGGAGTTCTTCTACTCCCCAAGCCCGGCCCGAGGCCAGGCTCGACTTGTGAGAGTTTGATCCACCAGGCTGTTGCTTGGAGCGGCCCGCAGAGCCACATACCCACCACAGCCCGGCTGATCCGGGACTTCTCTTAGGAAACAGTCCAGTTTTCTCTTGAAGATGTCCACGGTTGTTCCGGCAATATTTCTTATAGTCGCTGGGAGGACGTTGAACAACCGCGGACCTCTGATGTTTATACAGTGTTCTCTGATTGTGCCTATGGCACCTCTGCTCTTCACTGGTTCAATCTTGCATTTTCTTCCATATCGTTCACTCCAGTACGTTGTTATTTTACTGTGTAGATTTGGGACCTGGCCCTCCAGTATTTTCCACGTGTATATTATTTGGTATCTCTCTCGTCTCCTTTCTAGAGAGTACATTTGGAGAGCTTTGAGACGATCCCAATAATTTAGGTGTTTTATCTCGTCTATGCGTGCCGTATATGTTCTCTGTATTCCCTCTATTTCAGCAATCTCTCCTGCTCTGAAGGGGGAAGTGAGTACTGAGCAGTATTCGAGACGGGACAACACAAGTGACTTGAAGAGTACAACCATTGTGATGGGATCCCTGGATTTGAAAGTTCTCGTAATCCATCCGATCATTTTTCTGGCTGATGCGATATTTGCTTGGTTATGCTCCCTAAACGTTAGATCGTCGGACATCATTATTCCCAAATCCTTGACATGCTGTTTTTCTACTATGGGAAGATTTGATTGTGTTTTGTACCCTGTATTATGTTTCAGATCCTCATTTTTGCCGTACCTGAGTACCTGAAATTTATCACTGTTAAACATCATATTATTTTCTGCTGCCCAATCGAAAACTTTGTTGACATCTGTTTGTAGTTTTTCAATGTCTTCAGCAGAGGTAATTTTCATGCTGATTTTTGTGTCATCTGCGAAGGATGACACGAAGCTGTGACGTGTATTTTTGTCTATATCAGATATGAGAATAAGGAACAGTAGCGGTGCAAGGACTGTACCTTGAGGTACAGAGCTTTTAACATCGCTTGGACTCGATTTTATCTGATTGACTGTTACTCTTTGTGTTCTGTTCGACAGGAAATTGAGTATCCAGCGTCCTACTTTTCCAGTTATTCCCATTGACCTCATTTTGTGAGCTATCACCCCATGGTCACATTTGTCGAAAGCCTTTGCAAAGTCTGTGTATACAACATCTGCATTTTGCTTTTCTTCTAGGGCTTCTGTGATTTTGTCATAGTGGTTGAGTAACTGTGACAGACAGGATCTTCCCGCTCTAAAACCATGTTGTCCTGGATTGTGCAATTCATTGTTTTCCATAAAACTAGAAATTTGATTCCTAATCACTCTTTCAAACACTTTTATTATGTGTGATGTTAGTGCAACTGGCCTATAATTTTTTGCCAAGGCTTTACTCCCCCCCTTGTGCAACGGAGCTATATCTGCAGATTTAAGTGCTGCTGGTATCTCCCCTGTATCCAGGCTCTTTCTCCATATTACGCTGAGTGCTCTCGCTACTGGTACTTTACATTTCTTTATGAATATTGAATTCCATGAGTCAGGCCCAGGGGCTGAGTGCATGGGCATATTGTCAATTTCTCTTTCAAAGTCTTCCGAGTTTGTGGTAATATCCGTTATATTATCTGCAGCTTGAATGTCATTCATAAAGAAGCTGTCTGGGTCATCAACTTTCATGTTGTTAATTGGTGTGCTAAACATAGCCTCATACTGGCTTCTTAGAATTTCACTAATCTCTTTGTTGTCCTCTGTGTACGTACCTTCATTTGTAATTAACGGTCCAATACTGGTCGAGGTTTTGGATTTTGATTTAGCGTATGTGAAAAAATATTTCGGATTTTTCCTTATCTCTTGTATAGCTCTCTGTTCCAATTCCATTTCCTCAGACTCATATGATCGCTTCAACGTTTGTTCGATTTCTTCGATCTCCCTGCTTAGGCTTATTTTCCTTGCTTGTGATAGTTGTGTCTGCCGAAGCATTTCCGTAATCCGAGTTGCCACAGGAGGAATGGGCCCAACTGGTTCAGTTGAGATTGACCGGCGCAGACACTCGTTATTCAACAACATTGTCATAATCTTCTTGTTAACGACCTGATGATCTGCTAGTTCAGTAACAATATCATTCTCGTCATGACGAACAAACCTCAGCAGTAAACATGTCTTTTCAAGACTTCGAACGCAACT
>WNGS01015729.1:0-10639 GCA_020271785.1 Procambarus virginalis | reverse complement strand
AAGTGAAGCAGGCTCCATTTATATTATGTGGAGCGGCAATCTCAAGCAAGGAGATAAAAACATGGACACCTAACCATTTTGTTCCATTAATGTCTTTGCCTCCACTGGGTCACATATCTATAGACAGTACCCAAAGCACTATGGCACTATATTTGCTTCAGTGCACTTAATATAGTTTTGATTATTTTTTGCTTCAGTGCACTTAATATGGTTTTGATTATTTTTTGTTTCAGAGTACTTCATGCGGTGGTTGCCAAGTTGTTTGTGGTACACGGAGTGTCCAGTGCGGCACTTGTCACCTTCGGTACCACTTAGAGTGTCAGAAGCTGACATCTGAACATTGGACGGATCTTGTCATCATAAAAATGAATTACATATGCATAAGGTGCTGCCAGTCACATGGCAAATTTTGTTTTGAGTTAGCTCAAACCCGTCTGGCGAAATCGGCTTTACGTGGAATTGAGGAACTGAGAGCAGCAGTCCGTCGTGAGAAAATACTTATGAGGAATGCGGGTTCTTTTGAGTGTATTAAGGTTCCTGCAAATGTTGAATTTTCGGAGGACAAGACAGCTGCAGAAATCCTTAAAATTTGTGGAGGAATATCGATCAACAGCCGTATGCCAGTTAGTGTTAAAGGAGATGGCAATTGTTTATTCAATGCCATCTCACTTGCTGTGTGTGGGGACGAGACGAGATCAGGAGAAATCAGAGCAAGGACAGCTATTGAAATAATAGACCAATGGGACTGGTATAAAGCTCAGTATGATAACAAGGATTTAAACCTGGTATCTCCAGATTTCGAAGAAGTTTGTCTCCATTCTGCCTTGCCTGGAAAAGATTCATCAGTTATGACAATGTATGCAGCAAGTTCTGTTGTAAACAGAGAAATTATATCTGTATATCCGTCTGTCAACGGCTTCGACAGCTGTATACCTATTCTCAATACAAAATGTATGCCTCGGTTTGAAGTGAAGCAGGCTCCCATTTATATTATGTGGAGCGGCAATCTCAAGCAAGGAGATAAAACATGGACACCTAACCATTTTGTTCCATTAATGTCTTTGCCTCCACTGGGTCACATATCTATAGACAGTACCCAAAGCACTATGGCATCCACATCTCTGAGTTTGTGTCGATCACCATTATCTGTACCACCCATGTACACATCAACTCCAATCGGAAAGGATTTTACTCATTTTGTGTCCAAAATACAGGATGACTTTAAGGAGACACACACTTTCTTAAAGAAGCCAAAATTGTCGAATGATAACGATAACGAAAGTTCTGGCAAGCTTCACAATGGAAACTTTTTGGCCGTAGAAGAAGTCTATTGGCACTTGCGAGAGAATAGCAAAGTGTTTAAACCTCTTAATTACAGGCAATTACCAGGGCTAAGGATCTGGGGCTAGGGGTCGAACTGGGGGGAGAAAAGATATCAGCACTGGCGTTCGCGGACGATCTGGTTGTGGCAGCGGAAACGGCTGCCGGACTACAGACACTCATAACGAGTATTTGCCACACACTGCGTGGCTCTGGTCTTAAAGTAAACGCTGCAAAATGCCGTACGCTAAGCATAGCGATCGATGCACACCGCAAGACGTGGTATGTCCCCACTAGGAAGGCATACTACGTCGGGGACGATGCAATCGGTACTATGAGCGTGGCGGACGAGTATAAGTACTTAGGGATTCTTATCGGGGCCGGGGGCAGACGCTTATCCTACGGTTCCCTGTTTGAGGACGGCCTGACCAACATCACGAAGGCGCCACTCAAACCCCAACAGAGGTTATACCTACTAAAGCACCACCTAATCCCCAAGATGAACCACCGCCTTGTCCTCGGACGTGTGGCTAAAACGGAGTTGGCGAGGCTTGACCGGCGGCTGCGGATCGCCACTCGTGGCTGGCTGCGGCTGCCTCATGATACTCCCAATGCTTTTATCCACGCGGACGTGAAAGACGGTGGACTAGGAATACCCTACTTTGCCACATCGATCCGGCTGCAAAAGAACAAGCGGCTCGGGGCGCTAGTAGAGTCGGAGGATCCAGTGGTAGTGGCAGCGGCTCTCCTACCCGCGTTCCAAGCGCGAATGCGGCGATGGGTAGACCCGACCACGGCCGCCGGAACCCCGTCCAACAGAACGACCGAGTGCTCCAGGAGGTGGAAAGCAAAACTGTACAGCATGGTTGATGGGTCCGGCCTCGCGTCCTCTTGTGAGGTACCTTCCTGCCACAAGTGGGTCGCATCCGGTACCCGTCTGCTAAGCGGAGGAGATTTTGCTCATGCCATCCAGATCCGGGCAAACGCTGTGGCCACGCCGTCTAGAGCAGCCAGGGGTAGACCCGAGGCTTCTGGTCTCTGCGATGCCTGTCGGAAACCAGGAACCCTGGGCCACATATCCCAGGCATGCCACAAGACGCACGGGGCTCGGGTGAAACGTCATGACGATATCACCCGGTTCGTAGCCGGCCGCCTGCGGCAAAGAGGCTTCGAGGTGGAACGCGAAGTCCGTATACCAGATGGAGGGACCTTCTGCAAGCCTGACATCATAGCTTGCAAAGGTGACGAGGCCTTCATATTAGACACCCAGGTCTCAGCTGATAACTTCCCACTCTCCCGTCCACATCAGAGCAAGTGCGACAAGTACGGCACCCCCGAGATCCTGCAGAAGGTCCGGGAGTATACCAGGAAGCATACAGCATCCGCCTCTTCAATAACCCTTAATTGGAGAGGAGGATGGTGCAAGGAGAGTGCACGTGGTTTAATGGATATGGGTCTCACCAAGAGCGACCTCGAGATCTGCTCTGTGAAGGCCCTGACCTGGACATATTCAATATATAGAATATGGTCCAAGACCACGTCACGGGGCAGACCACCGTAGTCCCAGGATCACTGTGCACAGGGTGCATAAGGGTCAATATAGTCTCGCTTAGGTGAACCGCAGCCACGATAGCTGGTAGCCAACTATCTAAGCAGAGTTGTCATCCGGAGTACCACTTCTCCCAATGGCTTCTCACAAGAGGGTGGAGGACCTGGCCGGAGCCCGCGAGTGGGTAAGGCGGCGGCCGGAGGGACCCCATGCGCATACATGATATCCCTCCCGCTCCGGGGCCTTGTTAGGAGCTTCCACTGTGTCTAGTTTTCCATGTATGCCGATGTCAAGCCATCAACCCTGCCGCTTAGGCAGCTTGCTGCTTTGGCCTTCAGCATTTGTTCTTTTTTAATGTTATACTGTGCACCCCTACCTATGTGTGCTGTGTCCCATATAGAAAAAAAACAATACAAAAGAGTTTTCCATTAATTTTATGTTTATTTTCAGGTTATTATTATGTATTATTAGTATCATCTTAACTCTTGTGGGTGTGATGAGATCTGCCATATTTGTGTATTTTAGTTTGTGTGTTGTTAGGGTATTAGGTATGCTTAGGGGTGCCATCTCGCCATGCCCTATGGCTGGGGGGATCGGTGCCCTGAAGCTATATCAAAACCCTATACCCCCCCCCCCGAAGTGGCAAGGGGAGTTAGGGGACAAAAAAATATCCCAAATGGGGCTAAAGAAGATATATTTTATGTGGTTGAAAATTCACATAATCTTACTAAGGGCGACAAAACACGGTCGAACTTTCCAGACGACTGTGGAGTGTGGAACAGTGCCAGAGGTACTACCGTGAATTCCTTCTTTGTATGTGACACTAATAAAAGTTTGAAGATGATATATCAGAAAAATAATCTTATTTTGTAAAAAAGAAATATCAAAAGGGAAAGCGCAGTGGGTTCCCTTAGAACCACAGCCCTCCCCAGATACTCTCATCACCATGCACCGCTACTACACAGTCCTCAAAGGCCAGGAAAGCCTTAAAAAAAGAGTAACTGTTATTAAAGAGCTGGAGTCTGTAGCTATTGTAGAATACTCCGGCAAGCAAACAGGAGAGACAATGCATGGTAATTCAAAAAAAAACATTCCATATGTTCGGACCCGGCCTGAAGTTTTAGAAAATATAGGCAAGACGGTTAAGATGCAATGTCCACGAGAGGTTTATAAAAATATGCTTATGGAAGAATCAGGTTTAGCCCCAAGAGACTTCCAACAGGTAAGGAGTAAAAAATACCATGACAAGAAAAAGGAACGCAAACCTGTCCATAGGCACAATGTTGCTGATGACGTTTTAAATGTAATTAGCATGATAGATACTCATGATTATGTACAGGAGATAATTCATAAAAAGAACAAAGTCCCCTCTGTGATATTGTATTCGAAGGAACAATATGAAGATTTCAAGCAACATTTGTGTGCTGCAGGAAAAGAAATCCCTAATGTCATCGGAGTTGACAGGACTTTCAATCTTGGCCCTTGTTATTTAACAACAATTGTGTACAAGAACACTACTGTAGTAAAAAAGGAAACATCAAGCAACCCTATATTCCTCGGGCCCATGTATTTACACTGGGATGGTGAATACGAGACATACTTATCATTTTTTTCCCACCTAAGCAGCAAACTCGCAGACTGTATTAATAACTCCAACGTAATGATTGGTAGTGATCAAGAAATCGCTTTAAGAAAAGCACTTATGTTTTGTTTTCCAAAGGCAACATTGTTATTGTGTAGTAACCACTTGAAAGAAAATGTTAGACACTATTTGACAGATAATATTGGTTGTACAAACACCGAGAGGATTTGTATCCAAAAGAAAATTTTTAGTAAATCTGGACTAGTAAGAAGTGTAAGTGAGGATCAGTTTGAAAGAGGAATCAACAATCTCATTTGTTACTTTTACAAATACCCAAAATTCAAAGATTATTTTGATAGCCGTTTGAAATCTTCTCTATGGAATTATGTGTGTGTGCCTCACGCAAAAGCTAAGATGGACACGTTATGGACTAATAACAATTGTGAGTCACTGAACCACATCCTTAAACTGACTGTAGACTGGAAACCACAAAAACTGCCAGAATTAATTGAAAAAGTGGCAATGTTTCAACGCTCCAAATGCTAGACCTGAGGAGAGCATTACATGGAGAAGGAAATTATTTACTATCACCAAATTTAGATAAGTATCTTATTTCTAAGGCAGTTTGGGACCAAAAATATAAAGCTGAAAAGAGAAATTACTTATGGTGCTTCCTATCAAGAAAACCTTATATTGAAAATGCTAAAATATGTTCCAAAGACAAAATATTTTCAATCCCAAAAACATTTGGAATTGCCAAAAAACCGTATCAGCGTAAGCGCCCACGAAGTGAAAGAGCAGTTTAATTAAATGGTATACAATAAAATTCTTTTGGAAATAGCAGCTAACGACTTTGTGTTTATATTACATATCTTTATCTAATTTGCATTTTACAATATATGATAATGCATTACAATCATCAGTTAGAAAATTGTTGGACTTGTAATTTGATTATTCATCTGTAATCTGGTTAATTAATAATGTAAATCTTAATTAATTCACTCTTTCCTTTAATAAAATTAATTAAATGCACTAAATTTCCATTTATATTTATGCTCAATAATATTAGTTGTCAATTGTTCTTTTTTTAATGTTACTGTATTAGTAAATAAATCTTATTTTTAAATTCCTCAGTATATCCAACTCCATATCTTAAGATGTTTGTAAATTATTGTTAAATTTTTACCTTTAGTTCTTTATTGTTCACTTTCATATTAAATATACTTTGATATTGCCATTGTCGAGTGCAGTAATTGCCAGTGTTCAAGTAGTTCACTGTTGTTCATGACCTAAAATACATGTTTCAATCAAGGCACTAACATCATCGAAGTGTTTACCTAGGGATCTAACATTTAAGTTGATTACAGAGATATTGTGATTATGTGTTAATACATTGTTTACATCATGTGCTGTAAAATACCTGCAATTTTGGTCATTAAAGTGATGATTGTCATAAATAGTGGATAAGAAGTTTAGTTCTGGGTCTATACTTGTCTGCATAAAAAGGCTGGTTGCTGGGAAACAAGGCAAGAGTGGCAAAATACAAAATAGAAAATAAAGAAAAGTAGAATAAAAATTCTAAAGTAATATAAACTTAAAGGTAACTTAAGTAATAAAAACTTAATGGGAACTAGGAATGTAAAAAAATGAACTAGAATAATTAATGGCAATGACAATGGCAATGGGCTGGAAAGGGAGGGGGATATGAGAAAGACGAGAAGGCGAAGAATACTGCCCGGTGGAACTCCGGTGTTAATGGCTAGAGTGGGAGAATTGCAATCATTCATAGAGACATACTAGAGCCTGTCACTGAGGTAAGATTGTATGTATTGGAGTGAGTGACCTCTTACTCCATAATGTTGTAATTTAAGAAGGTTAATGTGTTAACAGTGTCAAAAAGTCTTATGTAGGCCAACAAATAAATGAACAGGGTACCCATTTTTTCCAAGAGCTGCATATATCAAGTTAATCATACTAATCGGTGCATGATTGGTCTTTTTGGGGCCTGTAGCAAATATGGCAAGAACTAAGTACATTTTGTTTTGCTAAATAGGAGTAAGGCTGTTTGTAGATTAAGTCTTTAAAATATTTTAGACATAACTGGCAGAATTGATATATGTCAATAATTGTTGACTTCAGTGAGATTGCCACTTTTATTGACAAAGGTTGGTAATGCTTTTTTTTAGAATATCAGGAAAGATTTGGAGTTCAAATGATTTGTTGTAGAGCAATGCAATGGCTGGAGCTAAAAATCTAGATGCTTTTTTTGCAAATTAGTGGGGGGGGGGGTATCTCAACATACAGTATCTATGCATGGGGTTCATTCATCCACTGCAAATTACTACAAGCCCATCATCACCAAACAAAAATCTGCTATCAAAAGTATAAAACTGTCTTCAAACAACACACAGCCTCTCTCTTTAAATCCCAGAACATGCTAAATATAAACTCGCTCTACACGTCCTCTTGTGCTATTTACATGTCCAAAACCTTGTTCCTAAATGCTAATCCTAATCTGAAACTCTTCATTGATAGATGTAATGGAATCCACGAGCACCACAACAAATAAATATCCCTTTGATATAAATTGACAGTCATGCTAATATAATTGCCAGTCAAGCTTATTGTAATTCACAATCATCCTAATATAATTGCCAGTTTGGATAATATATTTGTCAGAGAGGATTATGCCAGTCAGGCTAATATAATTGCCAATCAGGCTAATATAATTGGTAATCAGGCTAATATAACTTCGAATCAGGCTTTTTCACCCACAGGGTTATTGATCCATGGAACTGCCACCTGCCAAAATCATGGCTGCCAAAACTGTGCTGAATTTCAAAATATACATGGAAAAGATCATCAAGGCAAATGGGGGAACAGGGGGGGGCCTTCAACAAGCCGCTGACTTCCTGTTCTCATCAAGACCACTAGGGTTAGTGGCCCTCGGGTAAATTAGGTAAGTTATTATTCCGAGACAATTACAGCATAACTGATAAAGTTAGGCTAGAGTAATATAAATTTCTGGTAATTTAGTGATATAAATTTCTAAAGTAATATAAATTTAAATTTCATAGTCACATCACTGACAGTTATAGATACCCCCAACAACCCTCAAGTTGACTATTTCCGTAACAGCATGCACTCCTGTATGCTAATCCCCACAATCACC
This sequence comes from Procambarus virginalis, assembly GCA_020271785.1. Classification (NCBI taxonomy): domain Eukaryota; kingdom Metazoa; phylum Arthropoda; class Malacostraca; order Decapoda; family Cambaridae; genus Procambarus; species Procambarus virginalis. The sequence continues at coordinate 3,016 of WNGS01015729.1, read as the reverse complement.
AAGCCCACCTGAGTCACTCAAACATCTGCCACCACCCTGGATCACCTATGGACTAATATAACAGCTTCCTTTACATCTGGTGTAATTTATGACAGAACAACTGACCACTATCTTACCTTCCTCATAGCAAACATGGACACAACACCACCAGAAACCAAGAATCTCTCATTCAGGCTACACAGTGAATCAGCTTTAGGCAATCTCTCTAATGCACTTCACAATATTAACTGGGAATCTGAATTTAATAATACACAGGATATAAACTCATTAACTAACCTCTTTCTCTCCAAAACTCTAAGCCTCTACATCACTCACTGTCACCTCCTTACCAAACAAGTAACTGATAAAAGACAAAATAACCCGTGGCTCTAAAGTGGCATAATTAAATCAATCAGCAAAAAACATGAATATGAAAAGAAATTTAGGATTGGCCTATTTACAAAGAAGTAGTTAAAAGGTACTCATCAGTGCTTACCAGTATCATAAGAAAAGCTAAACTTTCATATTATGAGACTAGATTCAAAGAAGCAAAAGGCAACATGAAAAGCACATGGAATACCATCTCTAATATCCTAGGAACTGAACAACACTCCCACAACCAGATAACACTCTCTAAGGACGGCCTTACACCGTCATCTGATTTAGAAATAGCGAATGAATTTAATAGCTTCTTTTCATCGATTGGTGCTAACCTTGCCAGTAAAATCCCACAGACTCAGACAAATATCAACACATATCTCTCAGGCAGCTATCCAAACTCTCTTCTCCTTTCACCAGTCAACCCGACAGATGTTGTGTCCATCATACACTCACTATAAACCAAAGCTGGGAACATCAGTGAAATCCCATCCATTGTATACAAGAGCGCCTCCCATGCTCTTGCGCCACCTATAGCTCTGCTGTTCAACAAATCCCTTGAGTGTCATACCTTCCCTGATATCCTTAAAAAAGCAAGAGTAACGCCAGTTCATAAAGGAGGTAATCCGGCAGACATAAACAATTATAGACCAATATCAAACCTACCCATACTATCAAAAATATTTGAAAAATTATCTACAAACAGCTCTACTCCTATCTCGTAAAATTCGACATTCTCAGCCCCTGTCAGTTTGGCTTCCGCTCCCAAAAGAGTACCAACGATGCAATTATTAGTCTCCTTGATATAATTTACTCAGCCCTTGACAAAAATGAGTTTCCGATTGGACTCTTCATTGACCTGAGAAAGGCCTTTGATACTGTTAATCACAATTACCTCTTATGTAAACTCCATCATTATGGAATCCGAGGCCATGCACTGGACTATATCCAATCCTATCTTAGTGATAGACACCAATGTGTAGCCATCAATAATATAACCTCTCCCACTCTACCAATAACCGTTGGAGTGCCACAGGGCAGCATCTTGGGACCTCTTCTATTTCTTATATACATCAATGATCTGCCTAATGTCTCTAACATTCTGAAACCTATTTTGTTTGCTGATGATACTACCCTCATCTACTCTAACCCCAACCCACATACACTAAATAATGTTGTTAATAATGAACTAAAAAAAGTCCACTTATGGATGTCAACCAACAAACTAACACTTAACATAGAAAAGACCTACTACATCTTATTTGGAAGCAAATCTACAAATGCAATTCAGCTTCAGATAGACAATGTAAACATTAGCAATAAAAATGATGGAAAGTTTCTTGGCCTATTCCTAGACAAGAGACTCAACTTCAGTACCCACATACAACACATAACTAAGAAAGTCTCTAAAACAGTTGGTATACTCTCCAAAATCAGATATTATGTACCTAACTCTGCTCTCATCTCTCTATATTATGCACTAATCTATCCCTATCTTAACTATGGTATCTGTGCATGGGGTTCAACCACTGCAAACCACCTCAAGTCCATCATCACCCAGCAAAAATCTGCTATCAGAATAATATCAAATTCTGCTTTCAGACAACACTCAGCCCCTTGTTTAACTCCCTAAACATGCTAAACATAATCTCACTCCACAAATTCTCTTGTGTCAACTACATTTACAAAACCCTGTTCTTAAATGCAAATCCTGCTCTGAAACTCTTCCTGGACAGATGTAATAGGACCCATTATCACCACACCAAATAAATATCTCTTTGATATCCCCAGAGTTAAACTTAATCTGTGTAAACACTCTATGCAAATAAAGGGACCCAGTCTATGGAACTCACTCCCTATTGAATTGAAAAGCTGTCCAACTTTTACGTCATTCAAAAACAATACTAAAAAGTACCTAATTTCATCTTCATAGTTTTTTACCTTTTGCTTTAAAATTGCACTGTATCTATTGCTACCCAATCTCCCAACCTTTATGTACCCAATTTGAACATCTTTACCATTGTGATCATTGCTGTCTTCTTATATGTGCTGCCAATCTGCTGTATGGTGTCTATTAATCTTGTTTAAATTACCAATCAAGCTGTCAATGTAATCAATCAGAGCTTTAATATACCAATGTGCTTTAATATACTTACTAAGCTCTCTCATCTCATTTTTCTCTTGCAATGTATTTGTTATCATTTATTAATTCTGATAGAAATTACCTACTTAAAATTATCTGTTAGATTAAGGACCTGCCCGAAACGCTGCGCGTACTAGTGGCTTTACAAGATTGTAATTACTGTACTATTCAATGTATTCTCACAAACCCAATGTACCTTCTTGTATATATATAAATAAATAAATAAATAAATACCAGTCTGCCATCATAAACTCTGGTGAAATATTTATAATCGGGGATTAGAACTCATAATAGGCCTAACAAAAATATAAAATGGACATCAGTTTGCATATGAATCTGATGAGAAAATTCCTTGATTAACATACATTTCCTTACCAATCAAATGATCTCATCTTAAGTACGTCTCAGATTGTCTTCTTCACCAACTCCAGGCTAATATCTTTGCAACAAAAATGTCCATAATTTAGCTATAGAGTATATTAAATTTTATATAAATTTCCACATAGAGCAAAAACA
>WNGS01015721.1:0-14342 GCA_020271785.1 Procambarus virginalis | reverse complement strand
GTGAGAGTGTAGCTGGGTAAGGGTGTAGCAGGGTGAGAGTGTAGCCGGGTAAGGTTGTAGCAGGTGGAGGTGTAGCAGGTGAGGGTGAGCAGGGTGTGAGTGTAGCAGGGTAAGGGTGTAGCAGGGTGAGAGTGTAGCCGGGTATAGGTGTAGCAGGGTGAGGGTGTAGCAGGGTGAGGGGGTAGCAGGGTGAGAGTGTAGCCGGGTAAGGGTGTAGCAGGGTGAGGGTGTAGCAAGGTGAGGGTGTAGCAGGGTGAGAGTGTAGCAGGGTGTAGTAAAGAAGGAGAGAGAGAGAGCAAGAAACAGGAACCACTGCTGTGGACAGGGTAAGACAGAGGTCTAGTAAGACAAAGGGGATTGAGAAGGTCATAACCCATAAGGAGAGAGTGGGGAGTCACAGCGCTCTAGTGGGTGTGTGCACGTGACAACAAGGCTGAGTGCTGGAGCCGCATCCCCTAAACGTGTGACGTTGAGCCCCTCATCCTAGAGCCTGAAGCGCCTGGTGTGATCTCCTAGTGGAATATAAGCACTTATCGAGTTGTGGGTTGGGTGGTCCGTCAGCAGTATCCGTCCGTCTTTGCACAGCACGAGGGATACCCTTAGTGGTAAAGGAATTTGAATTGTCATGCAACAGCAAACTCTACATTTTTGGGCTTGAGAGCTGCAACTTCAAGGATGTGTCTGTCTGAAATTTCTGACTTTAAAAGTCCTAAAAGACCCTTCTTAGTAGGATCATACAAGGGGTGAGTTTCAGGAAAATTACTTGTGTCGATCCACGATTTAAGGGGTTCTTTCCCCATCTCGTTAAAGACATCTTCAGTCAATAAACTGAAGATGAAGCTATCTGTATCACTGTATATCAGTGCTGCCCTATCTGTATAGTGCTTCTTAAGTACCCTGTACCAAAAATGGTACAAACTGTATTTTGCTAGCTCAAGAATCTGGAACCCAATGTATTTAGGATGAGTAATTTTAATGATTGGTCTGGAACTGACGGACAATAATTTATTGTCACCTAAATGCACCATACGTTTAAAGCGAGGATTCTTCACTTCCGTAAAAATGCCCTAGCAGAAGTCACAAGTTTGGCGTCAATGGCATAACGGGCCGGGTTCAATAGTGTTTTACCGAAACACTATTTGTTAATAATTTAAATAGTGTTTTCCTATCGTTACTGGTGGAGGCATTTCTATTGTTAACGTTGGTGTTAACCCTGCTACACCCTTACCCAGCTACACTCTCACCCTGCTACACCCTCAACTTGCTACACCCTACACCCTGCTACACCCTTACCCGGCTACACTCTCACCCTGCTACACCCTACCCGGCTACACTCACACCCTGCTACACCCTCACACTGTTACACCCTCATCTTGCTACACCCTCACCCTGCTACACCCTCACCTTGCTACACCCTCACCCGCTACACCCTTACCACGGCCTGCTACACTCTCACCCTGCTACACCCTCAATCTGCTACACCCTCAACAGGCTACACCCTCACACGGCTACACAATCAACCTGCTATACCCTCACCCGGCTACACCCACACACCACTACACCCTCACCCGGCTACACCCCACACATGACTACACCCTCAACCAGCTACACTCACACCCAGGCTACACCCACACATAACTACACCCTCGACCAGCTACACTCACACCCTGCTACATCTACACTCGACAACACCCTCAAGTGGCTACACCCACACACGACTACACCCACACACGACAACACCCACACACGACTACATTCACACACACGACTACACCCACACACGACTACACCCACACACGACTATACCCACGCATGACTACACCCACACACGATACAATATAAGACAACAAAACGTTTTCAGATTGTTTCACACCACTTTCCAGCAACTTTTATAATTTATATAAATTATTTTAGGGAATAATACATAAATTCTATATTTAAACATGATATTATTGTTTAGTGGAATGCATAAGGAGTCAAATTGTGTTAAAAAGAGCGATTTTTAGAAAATTTGGAAAACTATTTTTTTCTGGTCATATTATAACTAAATGGATTTTGAAGGTTTCATTCAGCCAATAAATATCATTCACAATTTACTAATGAATTTTACAAAAAAACCCATAAATTTTATATTTAAACATGTAAAAACTATTTGTAATACATTAGGAACAAAATAGTTGTAGAAAAACAATTTATTATAAAACCTTTGTGTTTGGATTTTTTGATTGAAAGTTTCTCAAAGGCTCTTCTGCACCATTCTCAATGTAAATCATTCCCACGCCTATGGGAAGAGATAGACGAACGTTTTCTAGATGATTTGTGTTTGCTGGGAACTCCTTAAAGGATTACCTCCTAGTTTATTTGAGGTGTGACGTCGGCTTACTAGCTGACATTTTTACTCACCATAGGGTAATTCTAAATGATATCTATTCATTAGAAATGACTCATTACTGTAGCCTCCTGGGCTACTCCTACGATTGCTTCTTGAAAAGCAGCAAAATATCGTTGGAGTTAAATGCAGATGTGACATTGCACAATCTCCTGTCACAAAACATATGAGGGGGTTTTACAACTGCAGTTCGGAGTTACGTCAGAGCTAACAACCGCTACGTCAACCCATCTTTTAACCCTCAGGAGGATAGTTCTTCTTTCTTACTATATTTAGATTTCAACTCTCTTTATTGGAGTTGTATGACTAAGAAATTACCCTATGGTGGTCTAAGAAGGTTGTCATCTGATGAGATGAACTCCTTCATTAGTGAAGGGAAGATAATGACAGAACAGCCATTCTCTTCTAACAAAGGGTACTGGCTCTTAATTGACACCAAACACATAAGACCTGAAATAGCTAGACTAACAGATGATCTACCCCTTTGTTTACACCATAGGGGGATAAGTATGGAGGATATCACACCATTTAGTAAGGGACATCTGGAAACTAATAACATTACAAAGCTCCCTAAAAAAAATATTAACCTGGTTGGGGATCATCTCCCCAAAAAACAATATTTCATATCTCTACACCTCTTACAGCTATTAATTGAGATAGGACTTGAAGTAGAGACTATACACGCCATTTACGAGTTCCACCAGTCAGATTTTATGGCAGAATTTGTTAACACCAACGTTAACAATAGAAATGCCTCCACCAGTAACGATAGGAAAACACTATTTAAATTATTAACAAATAGTGTTTTCGGTAAAACACTATTGAACCCGGCCCGTTATGCCATTGACGCCAAACTTGTGACTTCTGCTAGGGCATTTTTACGGGAGGTGAAGAATCCTCGCTTTAAACGTATGGTGCATTTAGGTGACAACAAATTATTGTCCGTCAGTTCCAGACCATTCATTAAAATTACTCACCCTAATTACATTGGGTTCCAGATTCTTGAGCTAGCAAAATACAGTTTGTACCATTTTTGGTACAGGGTACTTAAGAAGCACTATACAGATAGGGCAGCACTGATATACAGTGATACAGATAGCTTCATCTTCAGTTTATTGACTGAAGATGTCTTTAACGAGATGGGGAAAGAACCCCTTAAATCGTGGATCGACACAAGTAATTTTCCTGAAACTCACCCCTTGTATGATCCTACTAAGAAGGGTGTTTTAGGACTTTTAAAGTCAGAGGTTTCAGACAGACACATCCTTAAAGTTGCAGCTCTCAAGCCCAAAATGTAGAGTTTGCTGTTGCATGACAATTCAAATTCCTTTACCACTAAGGGTATCCCTCGTGCTGTGCAAAGATCTTTAGCACATAACTATTTTAAAGAGACCCTACACAGTAATGGAGTAGTAAATACTTTCCAATATTCCCAAATTAGGAATGTAGGAGGGCAAATTGTCACCACCCATAATACTAAACGAGGTTTAAGTGCATTTGATGATAAACGCTATGTTGCGGTGGTGGTGGATTGGTGGTGTTACTGCTGACGGACCACCCAACCCACAACTCGATAGAGTGCTTATATTCCACTAGGAGATCACACCAGGCGCTTCAGGCTCTAGGAGAGGGGCTCAACGTCACACGTTTAGGGGATGCGGCTCCAGCACTCAGCCTTGTTGTCACGTGCACACACCCACTAGAGCCGCTGTGACTCCCCACTCTCTCCTTATGGGATATGACCTCCTCAATCCCCTTTGTCTTACTAGACTTCCGTCTTACCCTGTCCACAGCAGTGGTTCCTGTTTCTTGCTCTCTCTCTCTCCTCCTGGGAAGCCTCACTAGGACTAGTGCAAACACCAGCAAATTTGAATACATTTACTGGACGAAGTACATATACAATACACGCATACATATAATAATAATGAATCCTATACTCTATACTATTATAATCAGGTTGCACTCCAACACCATCAGAACTCTATCCTCAGCTTGCTAAGTGGTATTCTATCTCTTGGTATTACCACCTAATATTACCAACCTCCTCAAGTAGATTAAGTCTTACAGTATAATGGTACACTTTCAACAAGAGAATATATACATATCAATATATCTCTAAACACGTACAAGAAAATTCATCAGAAAGATGCAATAACACAGATATATATATATATATATATATATATATATATATCAGTATAAATGTTCAGTGACACACAACGAATCAATCGATCACTCTATCCGTCCTAGAATATCTGTAGGTAATCCTGCCTACGACCGTGACTCTAAACTTCAATATACACTTCGTGGCACATAAATGGCAAACGATCACTCACCTCTCACTGCGTCGTTCACGCTAATGACAAACACTCTCACCTCCAGTACTCATTTAGAACTCCCCCTTCCGCATCTGGAAGTTCAATACCCTGATCTCTTCAGGTTCTTCAGGGCTTGACCACCACGATCCCCTGCAGCTCCTCCAGGCTGCTACCATGAAGTTTCCTTGGACAACTATGGTGCTTCTCTACTCCTTCTAGGATCAAACACAGCTCTCCTGGCTGCTGCACCATAAAGTTTCTTCGAATAACTGTGGCACTTCACCACCTCTACAGAAGCATGTGACACTCCTCCTCACGGCTTCTCCTCACAGCTTGGGTCCTCTCCTCCACTGCCTTGGAGTCTCATCAACTACTCCCTCTGTGCTGGCTTCGAAGTCCTCAGCAACTTCTTCCCCAAAGACAAACCTGCAACCCATTTGCACTCCAATAAAATGTTTCCCTTTTTAACACATAAACAGAATTAATCACACAATATCTTTGCCTCCAACCTCTATCTGTCTTCTACAAATAGTGAGAGTGGACTCCCCCGTCGGGGCGGGTCCATGCGCCACCTCGCCTGGCGGGCCTCACTCACTCTGGGAGGGGCCTCTGCAGTCAGGAGCCGGGCTCCCTCAGTTGCCTGCCAGCGCTCAGAGGAGACGGATGTCACTCCGTGTTCCTCTCACTTCACTCTCTTATTTTAGGCTCTCTGCCTTACCAAAACATATTTAACTTGTAAATAAACATTGCTACTGTCGCTGGGCACACGACCAATTACAACTAATCACTATGAACTGGTTTAAATCGTGCTTACCACAGATTATCTGGTCGAGGGCGCTCCTCCCTCTGACAACGTCTGACCAGGGCGCTTCCCACAGCCCACAAAACTGTCTCTGGGCGGCTTAATACTCTCCCCGCTGTCCAGGACTTGAGACCGCAACGTCTCCAGCTCGATTCCACAGCTGGAACGTCTGCACCTTCTCTTCTCTTGGAGATAATATCGCTAGGGGTCTCCTTCTGACTGGAGCACAACGAAGCGCGTCCTCCCCCTACGATGTCTGGCCTCAAGTGAGGTCAAGGCCCTCCCAAAGCGAGCCTCACGCCTCCAGCCAATTGTCCACATCTTCTAACCAGTCATTTATCTGTTTTCTTGTTCATTGCCCATAATCTCAACTTGTTATTTAAATCTACCAAACTATCTTACATATGTATTATCAATCCCTATTTCCTGGACCTTCCAGTTAGGTCAGGCTTGCTGAATAACTCTCAAGGGGGAGACTCGTTTCTCTTGCAGGCTGAGATCATAACACTTATTACCTAAATAAATACAAAAGCCTAGGCTATGGTCATCCAGACATACCACCTGAGCCCCACCCATCCACCTCAGCCCAAGGGGTGACCGCTGGAAGTGAAAGTGATGACGTCATCTAGCCACAAGGAGAGGAAGGACAACACCCTTCCAGTGAGAGTGAACGCTATGACGTCAGCACCCCACTAGGGGAGGAAGAACCACAACACTCCTTTTTCCCTCTGGATGATGACTCATTGTCATCATCATCACCCCAGGAGGGGGAGGAAGACCCCACAACGGACCTGTGGGCACGGAGGAGGGGTCTAGTTAAACAATATTATGGGGAGGAATTAGATTACGACTACGTTTAAGCCACTATGTACTTTTTTAATATATTGTATAAAACAAGTGTTATTTCTTTTCACCCTCTTTTGTTTTGAGTATATATATCCTATATAGCTCCGGACATATATGCATATAGTCCTGGAGGGACTATTCAGTCTTGTTCGATTATATATCCTTTAATTACTCCTAAATAATGACATAGTGTTTAAGGAGATACCCAAAGTAAGTGAAATATGGTGGGAGCTCACCGTAGAGTAAAATTTGAGGTGGGTCTATCTGTCACACCGCCTCTGATTCCATTGTATGATAAGTGGGCCTATCTGGCCCCCCGCCTCTGAGTCCATTGTTTGATAAGTACCTCTCATTGTTTGTTATGTGGGGCAATCTGGCACGAATCATACTACTTACATTCATGCATGCATACATACATGCATACATACATAAATACATACATACATACATACATACATACATACATACATACATACATACATACATACATACATACATACATACATACATACATACATTCATGAGAGGTATGAACTACGAGGAGAGGCTACGGGAATTAAACCTCACTTCGCTGGAAGACAGAAGAGTTAGGGGGGACATGATCACCACATTCAAGATTCTCAAGGGAATTGATAGGGTAGATAAAGACAGGCTATTTAACACAAGGGGCACATGAACTAGGGGACACAGGTGGAAAATGAGTGCTCAAATGAACCACAGAGATATTAGACAGAACTTTTTAGTGTCAGAGTGGTTGACAAATGGAATGTATTAGGAAGTGTTGTGGTGGAGGCTGACTCTATACACAGTTTATAGTGTAGATATGACAGAGCCCAATAGGTTCAGGAACCTGTTCACCTGTTGATTGACAGTTGAGAGGCGGGTCAAAATGAGCCAGAGCTCAAACTCCGCAAGCACAATTAGGTGAGTACATACATACATACATACATACATACATACTGTCAGGGGTTTCACGGTGTTCGTCTGTGAAGGGTCAAAGCAAAGGTAGACTGGATCTCCTTTCCAGGTGGTTGCTCCGACAATAACCCTTACTCACCGTCGTTCGGCGGGTCTTCCCTCGATCCTCTAGGCTCCACTGCTCGCCTCGGAGAGTACTCCAGTCGGTCTCACAACCGGCCTTTAAATTGCAAGATGAGTGGGGGCACAGATCGTTCCCTCAATCTGTGGTCCGCCCCGACACCGAACTCTTACACAGCCTTCAAGGTCGCCAACTGGTTTTCAGGTGTCCAGTAACACTGCAGTGGTCAGGTGTAATTGTGGCAAGAGCAAATTCCAGTAATATGGTATCAGGCAGGTCACTCTGCTTTACTTCATTACACGGTCACAAGATAAATGGAGGGGATGATATCAAACACCAAAGAGTTTGGTATTTTACTTAAAAGACAACGATAAATATATATGCATCAATGTATCAGGAATAATATATGACAATTGCTCCATTCATAGCATAATATCTGGAGCGCAACAATATGGTAACACCGGCAGCGCCACCTGTCAGATGTCAGCTGACCGGGACCCTCGCGATCGTGGGAACAGACTAGTACTTGTTTTCTAATTCTGTCACGATCCCCGTTTATTTACTTTTTCCAAAACACATTCAACATTCACATGGCTTACTTATGATTTCACTGGCCTCACGATCAACATCTTATTCACAATACTCTCACAGTGGCTTTTCACCGTACCAAAAGATTACTCTATTCTTAATAATATTTACTGTGAATGCACTCACTTGATCACTGAACTTTTCTTTATATCTATACTTTCTCTTAAAGAGATATCACTGGCAATCACTCCACGTATATGATATTATTCAGTACACAGGCATGTCATATATAAATCATAATCAAATTACAGGCATATATATATATATATATATATATCTATATAAGATCAATACACAGGCATTTATATCAATAAATCATGGAGATCAACACACAGGCATTATATCAATAGATATGGAGATCACACACAGGCATTTATATCAATAATCTTGGATCAATACACAGGCATTTATATCAATAAATTCTAGGCTCATAGCTACACCATATCTGGTTTACTACCAATATATATATAATAACTCACAGGAAATTAATAATAGTCACAGTAAATTCTTTGATGAATCTTGGTGCTTGCACACACCCACATAGATATATATGTAACTGATACTGTGAGCGCTCTGGGCAGGCTCACCACATACTGTGCTCTCTGTGACTTAAACTCAAGTGAGACTTGCTCACGACATATAAAATATCCTGACAAGAAAATATTAGCTAACTAAAGGGGAAATGGGAGGGTAACTGTAAACACCTACTTCACCTATCCTAGGAACAGTTGGGTTGTAGCTCCTGGTCCAGGCTCTCGCCTCGTTCACCATCCAGAAACACAAGCCCACGCCTTAGGATGTCGCGTCTCGCCGCTTCTGTACACAGCAGGTCCGTGCTCCTTCCTCTACAGTACGTCGCAGGGTTGAAGTCGGTCTCCTGGCCGTCAACTTTCCTCCCAACTACGGCAGCCAGCCTACGTCTCGGCGGTCGTCGCACGTTTCCCAATTAGTTCTTGTCACTGTACTCCCGAGGAACTGCCTCTCACCACTACGAAGTCACTGTGAAGTTATCAGCCGTCCCAGACGATACTGCTTAAGCTCCACACGCACAGCACCCGACTTCAGAGCACTTGAAGCTCACTTCACTGTCAATTCCCTCGTCGTCTAGATATATCGCTAGGTATTTGGGGACGACGTGCTTGCATCCAACTGTTGACTCGTAGGGTTCCACGAAGGTGGGGTTACTGTCAAACTTGACAGGATCGTCGATCACACGTTCAACCTGGTTGACAAGGCGGTCAACCCGTTCACTCACGGTGGGTTGGCCCGGCCACTAAGCTGTCTCTTATACTGGTGAACTGCCAGGACGACACACGTCGATGCCCGGCCCACTTCTTGCAACGCACCTGTCCCTGAGCACTTGTTGCTCAATATTCTGTCAATTCCTTATCTGAGCCACATCTGGGTTGCAGGAAGACCTCACAGTGCGCGCCAACAACTGGAGACGCTTACATCCACCGGAGTTCGGTAAATCCGTCACTCTGACAGGATGACCGATCGCGCGTCCTACCTCTCGGACGTGTCGTGAAAGACTGATATCGCCAGGCGCCAACACGGCCGGACCCCCCATGCCTATGTGACGTCACTTTTCCAAGTCGGTTTTCATTGGCTCCCAGTGCCATGTCGCTGACGGTGACCAATCTGGCGCCACTGACGTCACACAGTTTTGGCGGGAGAACAGACTCGCCAGCGCCATATTGGCTCCCTAAGGGCCTATCCCACAGGCCAAAATACTACATTTTCGCAAATTTCTCGGCTCATCGAGAATACTGTTCTCTCCCACATATGTTCAATTGATGCCTGCAATGTAGAGAACGCTCGGGAATAGTGGACATGACTCTTACAGCAGGCGGGGAGAATTAGAAGGTGGGAACACCATCACAAACATCACATACATACATACATACATACATACATACATACATACATATACATACATACATACATACATCTCATACATACATACATACATACATACATCATACNGTGAGTGAGTGTGAGTGAGTGAGTGAGTGAGTGAGTGAGTGAGTGAGTGAGTGAGTGAGTGAGTGAGAGTGAGTGTATAATTATATGCTATTTCCTTGTTAGGAGGTAAACATCGCCAGCCTACCAGAGAGAGTGGATTTGTATGTCTCATTTGCGGCAACGTCTCCTTGAAGCCTCACCCCACTTTCGCCTGCGGCAGTTGTGGGGTCACTTTGTGTGAGCACCTGGTCTCTGAACATCTACAATCATGTCCACAAGGTGTGAATAAACCCTCTCTCCAGTTTTATTATCTTAAGAAGATTCTTGAGACGTTATGTCATGGGGTTTAGTAGGGTGTGGGAGTGTTGATGTTTATTATTATTATTATTATTATTATTATTATTATTATTATTATTATTATTTTTATATTATTATTATTATTATTATTATTATTTTATTATTATTATTATTATTTTTCCAGGGGCATTCAGAAGCAGGTAAAGACATCTCAGGGGCAGGTAGGAGAGGAACTTCTCCCAAAGCCCAACATAACAATAGCCTCTTAGGTGGTGGGGGTAGACAGTCCAATGCAAATGGGGGGGAGGAAGAGATGAGTGATGATGATAATGATGGTGGTGGTGACATCCCTCAAACGGGTCCTAGTGGCCTTAGACCCCTTGACAACAATCGAGATAGTGATGGAAATTCCTCAGAAGGGGAGGATGTTATAGACATCCCTTAATTAATAGGGTGGGAGCCCTGGGGGACTCTTCACTAGAATGGAATATTCCATCCCCCCGACCTTTGCCACAGATCCTGTAGGTCTCCTAAGCAACTTTAGAGACCTTTTCTCCAATGAAATAGAGAATTACATGAATTCTCTGGCGGCTCATGGCAATTTAACTTCACCATTCAAAATCCTCCTTGAGGTTAAAGTAACACTTTTAAAACAACGTCTCACGAAGATGATGACTATAGGGAACACTTCATAACGACACCCGCTAGGCTGGTGACTCTTGAGGAGGTGGGTGATCTTATTGATAGTTGGGTGGGTTATATGATTACACGTCTGGAGGATCTCCTATCAGAAGCAAAGGAAGTGGTTTTTTATTATTTATGTTGATTTCCTCAAAATAGTTATCTGTAATGGTAGTGTAAGGTCAGTTTGGGGGTCAGTTTAGTGGTGTAGTAGCGTAGTGTAGTGGCCTGGTGTTATGTCCCTTATCCCCCCTTTTGAAGGGGCAACATGAGGTCTTCAACCCAAACCCCAATGGTAACAATGGAACATGCATTATTCAATGCATTGCTGCTTTTCGGGCATCACAACAAGGATGGAAATGGAAACGTATAGGAAGACTTGTAGACTCTCACTCTAGGGTTAGGAAAATGGTCAAATACGAGCAATTATCTTTCCCTCTCTCATGGGAGGATATCTCTAAATTGGAGAATAGGAATAAATTCTCCATTTTTTTGTATTCAATTCACAAACATACAGACGGTGCCTATCACGTCTCTCTTTGCCGTCGCGGTAGCAGACAGTACTCAGACATAGTACCATTATTATTGTTGGGTGAGTCTCATGTAAATCTTATTAAAGACTTGAATAGATTTTTACGGAACTTTACTCGCAGCCACAGGCGAAAGACAGTCTTTTGTAAAAGCTGTCTTTCAGAATATCAAAATTCTAGTGAGCTGAGTCATCACTCTTCTTCCTGCGACATCACACAAAAAATGCTTTATCCCCAGGAGGGGGACACCCTTCATTTTAAAAATTCAGGGAAAGGTTACCCCCCAACCCACATAGCATTTTTCGATTTCGAGTCGTGTTAAGTACTGAGGATTGTCTAGGTTCTGTTACAGCAATACATAGGCCTATAGCATACCGCTATATAATTGTTGATAGGAACCACTCCGTCATTGATAAATTCACTTATTTTGGTGGGGACAGTGTCACACATTTCATGGAGCAAGTTGCCACCATATGGGAAATTATCAGATCCAGCCTGCCCAAATATGAAATAGACATGTCTCTTGAGGATATGGTTCATTTTAGGAGATAGACTCACTGTCAGTTTTGTGAGGAGGTATTTAACCTCGCCAATTTCAAGGTTCAACATCATGATCACCTTAGGGAAAAGCTCAATTATATTGGAGCTCTATGTAATTACTGCAACCTTCGCCACAAGAATGCTCTAGAGAGTTTAGTTCTAATTGCCCACAATATGTCTTATGACATGGGCTTAAGTTTGAGGGAGTTTGCCATGGGTTCAAATATTATGAGCAATATCCTCATGAGGCAGGGGACTAAATATCTTAAGGTGGAAATAGGCAACCTTAAATTTCCTGATTCACTGGCTTTTACTATGAGCAGTCTTTCGTCCCTAGCAAAGACCCACATTGATTCAGCCAGCCCCTTAACATTCACTCACTCAGTGATAGAAGGTTTACCCGAAGAGAGTCACAACCTACTCTTAGGGGTAAGCAGTTTTTCCCTTATGAATATGCCACAAAAATCAGATGCTTTAATGATGCAACACTCCCCACAATTGAAATGTTTTACAGCTCCCTAACAAATCAACCATCACCTTGGAGGAATATAGGCATTCTAAATTAGTATGGGAGGAAACAGGATGTAACCCAGCAAACAATTTTAGGTTGCCAAAACGTATCTGGAAAGTGTTGGAAAGTATTGGCAACGTTTGTTTGCACGCATTAGATGCGTAATTTTGTGTGGATGTAAATAAGTTTCTGAAACGTATTGCATGAAACGTTGGCTAAAAAAATTTGAAACCTTGTGGCAACCTTAAATGTTTCATAATCGTAGTTTTTGCTGCTGTTATTTATATAAATGTAGAAATATAAAAGTATATTTTTACATTTAGTAAAATGAAACAGGGTCATAATAAAGGTTAATTCATCATTTTTACTCATATTCTTAGGAAGAGGTCGAGGAGGAAGAATTACAGGTAAGAGGATGAGGTCGAGTAGGTCGAGGTCGTGGTGTAGCAGCGTGGTGTAGTAGCCTGGTGTAGTGTCCTGGTGTAGTAGCGTGTTGTAGTAGCCTGGTGTAGTAGCGTGGTGTAGTAGCGTAGTGTAGTGGCCTGGTGTAGTAGCGTGGTGTAGTGGCCTGGTGTAGTGTCCTGGTGTAGTAGCGTGGTGTAGTAGCCTGGTGTAGTAGCGTGTAGTAGCCTGGTGTAGTAGCCTGGTGTAGTAGCATGGTGTAGTGGGCTGGTGTAGTAGCGTGGTGTAGTAGCCTGGTGTAGTAGCGTGTAGTAGCGTGGTGTAGTAGCGTAGTGTAGTAGCGTAGTGTAGTAGCCTGGTGTAGTAGCCTGGTGTAGTAGCATGGTGTAGTGGGCTGGTGTAATAGCGTAGTGTAGTAGCGTGGTGTAGTAGCGTGGTGTAGTAGCATGGTGTAGTAGCGTAGTGTAGTAGCCTGGTGTAGTAGTGTGGTGTAATAGCGTAGTGTAGTAGCGTAGTGTAGTAGCCTGGTGTAGTAGCATGGTGTAGTAGCGTAGTGTAGTAGCGTGGTGTAGTAGCGTAGTGTAGTGGCCTGGTGTAGTGGCCTCGTGTAGTAGCGTGGTGTAGTAGCCTGGTGTAGTGGCCTGGTGTAGTGGCCTGGTGTAGTGGCCTGGTGTAGTAGTGTGGTGTAGTGGCCTGTGTAGTAGCCTGGTGTAGTAGCATGGTGTAGTGGCCTGGTGTAGTAGCGTAGTGTAGTATCGTGGTGTAGTAGCCTGGTGTAGTAGCCTGGTGTAGTAGTGTGGTGTAGTGGCCTGGTGCAGTTGCCTGGTGTAGTAGCGTGGTGTAGTGGCATAGTGTAGTAGCGTAGTGTAGTGGCCTGGTGTAGTGGCCTGGTGTAGTAGTGTAGTGTAGTAGCCTGGTGTAGTAGCCTGGTGTAGAAGCGTAGTGTAGTGGCCTGGTGTAGTAGCGTGGTGTAGTAGTGTAGTGGCCTGGTGTAGTAGCCTGGTGTAGTAGCGGGGTGTAGTGGCCAGGTGTAAGTAGCGTGGTGTAGTAGCGTGGTGTAGTAGCATGTGTAGTAGCCTGGTGTAGAAGCGTGGTGTAGTAGCCTGGTGTAGTAGCATGGTGTAGTAGCCTGGTGTAGTAGCCTGGTGTAGTAGCGAAGTGTAGTGGCCTGGTGTAGTGGCCTGGTGTAGTGCCTGGTGTAGTTCCTGGTGTGTAGCGTGGTGTGGTAGCCTGGTGTAGTGGCCTGGTGTAGTGGCCTGGTGTAGTGGCCTGGTGTAGTAGCGTGGTGTAGTGCCTGGTGTAGTAGCCTGGTGTAGTAGCGTGGTGTAGTGGCCTGGTGTAGTAGCGTAGTGTAGTATCGTGGTGTAGTAGCCTGGTGTAGTAGCGTGGTGTAGTAGCATGGTGTAGTGGCCTGGTGTAGTAGCCTGGTGTAGT
>WNGS01015720.1:0-10690 GCA_020271785.1 Procambarus virginalis | reverse complement strand
ATACCAAATGCGCTTAAAGCAGCAGACATTGCCCCTCTACACAAGGGTGGTAGCAAAGCATTGGCAAAGAATTATAGACCAGTTCACTAACGTCCCACATAATAAAAGTATTTGAGAGAGTGATCAGGAGTCAGGTCACTAGATTCATGGAAATCAATGACCTCCACAATCCAGGCCAACATGGATTTAGAGCAGGAAGGTCATGCCTCTCACAGCTACTTGACCACTATGACAAATCACCGAGGCTTTAGAGGAAAAACATAATACAGATATCGTTACACAGATTTTGCAAAGGCATTCGACAAATGTGACCATGGAGTGATTGCACACAAAATGAGGTAAATGGGTATAACCGGTAAAGTAGGACGCTGGATACTCAATTTCCTGTCGAACAGAACACAAAGATAACAATCAATCAAGTAAAATCGAGTCCGAGCGCAGTTAAAAGCTCTGTACCTCAAGGTACAGTCCTTGCACCACTGCTGTTCTTTATTCTCATATCAGATATAGACAAAAACACAAGTCACAGCTTCGTGTCATCCTTTGCAGATGATACAAAAATCAGCATGAAAATTACCTCTGCTGAAGACATTGATAAACTGCAAACAGATATTAACAAAGTTTTCGACTGGCAGCAGAAAATAACATGATGTTTAACGGTGATAAATTCCAGGTACTCAGATACGGCAAAAATGAGGATCTGAAACATAATACAGGGTACAAACACAATCGAATCTGCCCATAGTAGGAAAACAGCATGTCAAGGATTTGAGAATAATGATGTCCGACGACCTAACGTTTAGGGAGCATAACCAAGCAAGTATTGCGTCAGCCAGAAAATGATAGGATGGATTACGAGAACCTTCAAGTCCAGAGATCCCATCACAATGGTTGTACTCTTTAAATCACTTGTGTTGCCCCGTCTTGAGTACTGCTCAGTACTCACTTTTCCTTTCAGAGCAGGAGAGATTGCTGAAATTGAGGGAATACATAGAACATATACGGCACGCATAGACGAGATAAAACACCTACATTATTGGGATCGTCTCAAAGCTCTCCAAATGTACTCACTAGAAAGGAGACGATAGAGATACCAAATAATATACACATGGAAAATACTGGAGGGACAGGTCCCAAATCTGCACAGTAAAATAACAACGTACTGGAGTGAACGACATGGAAGAAAATGCAGAATAGAACCAGTGAAGAGCAGAGGTGTCATGGGCACAATCTGAGAACATTGTATGAACATCAGAGGTCCACGGTTGTTCAACGTCCTACCAGCGAGCATCAGAAATATTACAGGAACAACCGTGGACATCTTCAAGAGGAAACTAAATTGTTTCCTCCAAGGAGTGCCGGACCAACCGGGCTGTGGTGGGTATGTGGGCCTGAGGGCCGCTCCAAGCAACAGCCTAGTGGACCAAACTCTCACAAGTCAAGCATGGCCTCGGGCCGGGCTTGACTATGCTTCACTATCCCCCCCTCCCCACTGCCAACTGTACAAGTCAGGAGTTACCATGAGGGGGGGGGGGGGTCTGGTGAAGCACCCCAACTGCCAATTTTACAAGTCAGGCGTGACCATGGGGGGGGGGTGCTATGGTGAAGCACCCCCAAATGCCAACTGTTCAGGACACTTCAACACCTTCACTATCCTTCACCAGCTTCACTACACTTCACAACCTTCACTTGCTTTCAACACCTTCACTATCCATCACTACCTTCACTGTCCTTCACCACCTTCACTACCCTTCACTATCCTTCACCACCATCACTACCCTTCACCACCTTCACTACCCTTTACCACCTGCACTATCCTTCACCACCTTTACTACCCTTTACCACATTCACTATCCCTCCCCAACTTCACAATATTCACTACCCTTCACCTCTTTGACTACTCTTCACCACCTTCACTACCTATCACCACCTTCACCGTCGTTCAACACCTTAACCACCTTCACTACCCTTCACAACTTTCACTACCCTTCAAAACCTTCACTTCCCTTCACCACCTTCACCACCTTCTCCATCTTCACTACCCTTCACCACCTTCACTACTCTGCATCACCTTCACTACCCTTCACTACCTTTACTACCCTTCACCACCTTCACCACCCATCACTACCTTCACCACCCTTCACCAACTTCACTACACTTCACCACCTTCACTATCCTTCACCACCTTCACTATCCTTCACCACCTTCCCAACCTTTCACCACCTTCACTATCCTTCACTATCATTTACCAACTTAACTACCCTCCACCACCTTCACTACCCTCCACCACCTTCACTATCCTTCACCAACTTAACTACCCTCCACCACCTTCACTACCCTCCACCACCTTCACTATCCTTCACCATCTGCAGTACATTCACCACCTTATTTATCCTTCACCACCTTCACTACCTTTCACCACCTTCTCTATCCTTCACCACCATCACTATCCTTCACCACCTTCAAAACCTTTACTACCCTTCACCACATTCGCTATCCTTCCCCAACTTCACCATATTCACTACCTTTCACCACTTTCACTACCCTTCAAAACCTTCACTACTCTTCACCACCTTCAAGACGTTCACTACCCTTCACCACATTCGCTATCCTTCCCCAACTTCACCATATTCACTACCTTTCACCACTTACATCGCCACCTTCTCTCACCTCTGCTCACTAAACATGGTGGATGGTACAGCGCCCACCTTCTCTCACTTCTGCTCACCAACACGGTGGATGGTACACCACCACCTTCTCTCACCTCTGCTCACTAAAACACACCCCCATGGACCCCAGCCCGTCCGCTTGGCCTACCCGTGAATCACCTTCATGTTCACTAACTTTTCACCATCTGTGATATGCTACAGACCTTTGTGTGTGTGTCTCCACCCAGGTCGAGAGAAGAAAAATGGCATCTGGGGTTCACGAGCGCCAGAAGCGAGTTCTGGAGGAGGAGGAGGGCGTCGCTACGTCTGCAGGAGGCAAGAGACTTCGGCGGGAAGTGAGTTTGTCTGAAGGAAAAAAGGTTCGAAAGGGAGTGACTACAATCCCTGAAGGTTACTCAATGGCAGAGAAACTGTCCCGAGTTCGATCTAAAATGTCGTCATATCGATCACAATCAACCCAGAAAACGGAGGTAAAAATAAATTTTCGTGAAAGACTTCAACATGTCCTTAAACAACAAAATGATAAAAAAATAGAAGAGGAAAAGAAGGAAAATGAGAGAATTGAGAACCAGTGCCGCCTAGAGGACTTGGAGATATTGATCAGTAAACATCTAGTGCTTGATAAAGGCGAAGAATCTGAGCTTGACCAATGGCCAGGCACCATTAAGCAAGATTTTCTTATGTTCGATCCGTTCTCAGATTATGAGGATGAGGACGAAAATGATTCTCAAACCACAGAGGATTGAGAACTGGCTGCTTGCTCCTGAATTAATGTTATTATTATTATTATTGTAAACATTTTTGTTTTAAATAAAGTATTTTATTCTATAATGATAATTGTTGCTTTATTATTCTTTGGCTTAAGATCCTGAAAATTTAATGTGATAATTTACTGAATTGACGTTAACAAATGATAGTATATTGGTGGTCCGGGATGGACCAATTAAGTTGTTGGTGACTGTGACGAACTTCATCTCCAGTATATGCCCAACCACTTGGGCTGGACGGTAGACCGACGGTCTCGCTTCGTCCGAGTGGTTGGGCACCATTCCTTCCCTCCGCCCCATCCCTAATCCTTATCCTGACCCCTTCCAAGTATTATATAGTCGTAATGACTTGGCGCTTTCCCCTGATAGTTCCCTTCGCCTTCATCTCCAGTGTGCAACATTTTGGGCAGTGTGTGTTTATGTAGCAATTTACCCAGAGAGAAAATTGTATAAAAACAAGGATCGTAGATTTTTGGGAGGCGAAAGACACTCTTGCTGGGATAAATATTTATTTTTACAATAAGGGTCATAATTGAGGTAGATAATAAGTAAATTATAAGGCTTACAATACGTGGTATTATATTGAATTAACGTAATAAATAATAAATAGTATTGCATATCCTGTAAATGATGCATAACTGCAATTAGCCTTCGTGGGAACTTGCCTAATTTACAGTACTTAATGCAACAGTTAAACAATATATAAGTTATACAATTTAAAAAAGAAGTAAAATAAGCCAGATGTGTTTTCCTACATCTTGCCCAAAACGCTGTGCGTATTGGTGACTTTAGGCATAGTATATACTAGCTCCATCTAGAAATCCTACTGTCTGCTTGTACTCTTTTTGCATGTATGTACTTTTTCCTACTTTGCAAGGGATGCTTGTGAGTGACACTTCATCAGAGATTAGTGCCAGAGGTATGCTGAGGCATGTGCAGCTTCTTTGACCATCCACAGTGATTATCCTGCCCAATAGCTTAATTATGTCGAGTAATATTAGTTGTATACTTAATTCCTCTGCTATTACCTCCATATATTTACTAGTCTCTCAAGAGTCTCTCATGAGGGGCTGCTTCCTCATCTAGCTGTTCAGGCTCAGTAGTGAACACTCCAAGGAAGCTGCCACTGAGTTCCTCACAAATTTCCTTATCATTTCCTGTATACTGGCCTCCTCTTTTTCGTAACCTGGTCATTCAGTTTTTCACTGTCATTTTCCCTCTTATATGGCTATGTAGGAGTTTCTGTTGTTTCTTTGCTCTGAGAGTAATATCATTTTATATATATATATATATATATATATATATATATATATATATATATATATATATATATATATATATATATATATATATATATATATATATATATATATATATATATATATATATATATATATATAAGAGTTCATTCATTCTTGAACAGCCACTAGTAAGCATAGCATTTCGGGCAAGTCCTTAATCCTAATTATCCCCGGAATACGACTCGCCAAAGTGTTTAACAACCAGGTACCCATTAACTGCTGGGTGGACAGAGGCTACAGTTAAGGACTGGCGCCCGGTCAATCTTCCCCGGCCAGGATACGAACCCAGGCCAAAGCACTCGCGAAACACCATTTTCATTGTTTCTTTCCGCCCATCTTCTTATATTTATGCATTTATTCCAGGCCTTGTTGCTTCTATTCTGGTTTTTATCTGTCCTTTACTCTCTATATTTCCTCCACTCCTTCTTGTTTGTTTGCTTTTGCTTCCTGGCACTGTCTATTGAACAACGGGTTATTGTATTCTCGCCTCACTTTTTGTCTTAATGTTGTTATGAATCTCTCTTCTGCCTCTGTGCATCTCAGTTTTACTTGGTCCATCATTTACTGGACCGTCTTCCCTCTAAGTTCCTCCTCCCATCGCACACTTCCCAGATTTTTTCTTGCTTTCATGTAGTCTCCTTTTTTATAGTCTACCCTCCCTTTCCTGACTCTTTGTCTTATGGGCACTGGTGGATTTTTTTTAATTTTTTAAAGTTTGCCCCGAGGGGCGACTTCATCGGGCAGCGCCACTCATCCTGTGAGTGGACATACCACTGTAGCAACATGTACAACACTCCCCAATAGGAAGAACTTCGCGCTGGGTTGTTCATCCTGTCCCTTGTACCCAGATACAGCTGGGACTTGCTTAACAGTCTCAAGTGAACAGCTCCTCAAACAAGAAGATTAACATCTGTCAACCCTTAAAATCCTACGTTACCTTGAAGGTACAAATGGGGGAATCTTTTAAGAACAGTAACAATGTATGACAAATAGTGTTTTCCTAACTCAAACAATATGGGGTTTATTATTCCACACATATTTCTAATGTCTCTCAGGTGTTCACATTCTCTCAGGTAGTGGTCAAGACGGTGTCCGTCACTTTCATCACAGATTCTGCAACTTCGCTGCTCAGCTGTTGTTTCCATTCCGAATCTCCATGAATATTTGTATCCAAGACGGATTTTTGCTATTACTGATTCTCTCCTGCATCCACCTCCTCTTTGTCCACAATCATTGGGATTGCCAGCTGCAACAATGTTGTATCATTGTACAGATTTGCTGATTTGTGTTTTTATCCTCCTTTCCTCAGTTCCCTTGTCACGGTGATGTTGCTTAACAATACCTCTAATTTGTAGCAGAGTCTTGGGTATGAAGTATTTAATATGGTCTCTTCCATTGCTTTCAGCTGACATTACATCTGCTCGTTCATTCACACATAATCCAACATGGGAGGGAATCTACAGAAACTTGACGACTCTTCCCTGGTTGATTAGTACCCTCACAGCTCCCTTAATTTCAGCGACTATTACAAGATTTTCCGCCCGATTTTTTACTTAGGCTTTGTAGCGCTGCTTTTGAATCAGTGAAGATCACTGCGCCATTAGTGTTCCGTTCAAGGAATCTTAACGCCATAACAATGGCAGTTAGCTCCTGTGACGGTGTTCCCCCCCTTCTAATTCTCCCACGCCTGCTGTAAGAGTCATGTCCACTATTCCCGAGCGTTCTCTACGTTGCAGGCATCAATTGAACATATGTGGGAGAGAACAGTATTCTCGATGAGCCGAGAAATTTGTGAAATAAGAACATTTTGGCCTGTGGGGGATAGGCCCTTTAGGGAGCCAATATGGCGCCAGATTGGTCACCGTCAGCGACATGGCACTGGGAGCCAATGAAAACCGACTTTGGAAAAAGTGACGTCACATAGGCATGGGGGTCCAGCTGTGGTGACGCCTTGGCGATATCAGTCTTTCACGACACGTCCGAGAGGTAGGACGCGCGATCGGTCGTCCTGTCAGAGTGACGAATTTACCGAACTCCGGTGGATGTAAGCGTCTCCAGTTGTTGGCGCGCACTCTGTGAGGTCTTCCTGCAACCCAGATGTGGCTCAGATAAGGAATTGACAGAATATTGAGCAACAAGTGCTCAGGGACAGGTGCGTTGCAAGAAGTGGGCCGGGCATCGACGTGTGATGTCCTTGGCAGTTCACCAGTATAAGAGACAGCTTAGTGGCCGGGCCAACCCACCGTGAGTGAACCGGGTTGACCGCCTTGTCAACCAGGTTGAACGTGTGATCGACGATCCTGTCAAGTTTGACAGTAACCCCACCTTCGTGGAACCCTACGAGTCAACAGTTGGATGCAAGCACGTCGAGAAGTCTTCCCAAATACCTAGCGATATATCTAGACGACGAGGGAATTGACAGTGTTGTGAGCTTCAAGTGCTCTGAAGTCGGGTGCTGTGCGTGTGGAGCTTAAGCAGTATCGTCTGGGACGGCTGATAACTTCACAGTGACTTTGTAGTGGTGAGAGGCAGTTCCTCTGGGAGTACAGTGACAAGGACTAATTGGGAAACGTACGACGACCGCCGAGACGTAGGCTGGCTGCCGTAGTTGGGAGGAAAGTTGACGGCCAGGAGACCGACTTCAACCCGGCGACGTACTGTAGGGGAAGCACGGACCTGCTGTGTACAGAAGCGGCGAGACGCGACATCCTAAGGCGTGGGCTTGTGTTTCTGGATGGTGAACGAGGCGAGAGCCTGGACCAGGAACTACAACCCAACTGTCATCCTAGGATAGGTGAAGTAGGTGTTTACAGTTACCCTCCCATTTCCCCTTTAGTTAGCTATATATTTTCTTGTCAGGATATTTTATATGTCGTGAGCAAGTCTCACTTGAGTCTAAGTCACAGAGAGCACAGTATGTGGTGAGCCTACCCAGAGCGCTCACAGTATCAGTTTACATATATATCTATGTGTGGGTGTGTGCAAGCACCAGGATTCGTCAAAGAATTTACTGTGACTATTATTAATCTCCTGTGATTATTATTATTATATATATTGGTAGCAAACCAGATATTGGTGTTAGGCTATGAGCCTAGAATTTATTGATATAAATGCCTGTGTATTGATCTCCATGATTTATTGATATAAATGCCTGTGTATTGATCTCCAAGATTTATTGATATAAATGCCTGTGTATTGATCTCCAAGATTTATTTATATAAATGCCTGAGTATTGATCTCTATGATCTATTGATATAAATGCCAGTGTATTGATCTCCATGATTTACTGATATAAATGCCTGTGTTTGATCTTCATGATTTATATATATATATATATGCCTGTAATTTGATTACTGATTTATATATGACAAGCCTGTGTACTGAATAATATCATATACGTGAAGTGATTGCCAGTGATATCTCTTTAAGAGAAAGTATAGATATAAAGAAAAGTTCAGTGATCAAGCGAGTGCATTCACAGTAAATATTATTAAGAATAGAGTAATCTTTTGGTACGGTGGAAAGTCACTGTGAGTGTATTGTGAATAAGATGTTGATCGTGAGGCCAGTGAAATCATAAGTAAGCCATGTGAATGTTGAATAGTGTTTTGGAAAAAGTTAAATAAACGGGGATCGTGACAGAATTAGAAAACAAGTACTAGTCTGTTCCCACGATCGCGAGGGTCCCGGTCAGCTGACATCTGACAGGTGACGCGGGACGCTGCCGGTGTTACCATATTGGTGCGCTCCAGAATATTATGCTATGAATGGAGCAGTTGTCATATATTATTCCTGATACATTGATGCATATATATTTCTCGTTGTCTTTTAAGTAAAATACCAAAACTCTTTGGTGTTTGATATCATCCCCTCCATTTATCTTGTGACCGTGTAATGAAGTAAAGCAGAGTGACCTGCCTGATACCATATTACTGGAATTTGCTCTTGCCACAATTACACCTGACCACTGCAGTGTTACTGGACACCTAAAAAACCAGTTGGCGACCTTAAAGGCTGTGTAAGAGTTCGGTGTCGGGGCGGGCCACAGATTGAGGGAACGATCTGTGCCCCCACTCATCTTGCAATTTAAAGGCCGGTTGTGAGATCGACTGGGGTACTCTCCGAGGCGAGCAGTGGAGCCTAGAGGATCGAGGGAAGACCCGCCGAACGACGGTAAGTAAGGGTTATTGTCGGAGCAACCACCTGGAAAGGAGATCCAGTCTACCTTTGCTTTAACCCTTCTCTAACGAACACCGTGAAACCCCGACACTCCGCTTACGTTGAAAAGGCATAGTTCTCACAAGTGTTTTCTCTTCATTTCTGTAATGAAGAGCATTATTCCTAATTACAGTGTATGCTGCATCAGCCCTGCTATTAACAGAATTAGATGACCCATCAGTGTAAATTTGATCTAGTTCATCTCCGGCTTCTTAATAAATTTTCCCGAGATACTTATGCCTCATTTCTTGTGGTATAATGTTGGATTTTTTCGTTGCCATTTCATTGATGATAATCTTGCACGAGTCATCCTCCCAGGGAGGTAACCTCTCTACAGGTAGGAGCTCACTGGCTTGCTCAAGCAGGTGAAGTTCTTCGAGATAGCAGACTGCTCTGTGATGTCATTTTTTTTGCTTCTCCTGTTTCCTCGTGTAACACAGAACTCAATTTTTTCTTGGAAATATCATTATAATAGGGATCTCTGGCTATCCTAATTGCAAGCTTAGCATTCAGTTCCTTTATTCTGCTTTTAACCTGGGGAGGGACAACTCCTCTCGTAGATAAGACGATTTATCAGTTCTTGGAACTCCAAGAATGAATGTCATGGCTTCATTCTGTATGCTTTCGAGCCGTTTCATATCACTTTGGGAGTAGGTGCATAAAACTGTTGTGGCATAGTCAATGACAGAGCGCACATAGGCTGTGTACATCATTTTAAGGACAGCAATAGAGGCTCCATGTCCTTTCCAGGTCATAGCTTTCAGTGCCCTGAGTCGACTTTTGCATGTTCCTATGAGTTGGTTGAGCTCCTCTTTCTTGCCCTTGTTAGAGCCGACAGTGAGGCCAAGGTTCCGATAGTGGTCAACCCATTCAAGTGTTACACCATAAATTTGTAGTTCTTCATTGCCCCCCGCTTGTGATGAGAGTATGCTTTTGTCTTGTTTGTGGGACCTTCCTATCTGTATTCAGACTGAGCCTACCATTATTATAGGTGATTATAACGCGAAGCCTAGGAATATCGGTAATTCGCAGTTCAGAATAGATAGTGTATTGTGTAATATAGTGTAATAGATAGTGTAACACTATCCTCTTACGAAATAACAAAGTAAGTAGACTAACAGATGTTGTCACAGCTCGTATAATACTTGGCAACAAGTATCTCTGGCAGTTCGGCTTGTATAGGGATCTAGACGAAGTAAAGTGTAAAGTGTGTGGACAAAGACAGGGACACACACTCGAACACTATATCTTGGATTGTAGTAAAATTGAGCCATTTAGAGATAAATCTAAGCTCACTCTGTATGATATGGCAACCTATCTTATTACTATGGATGAATTACCTGAAATCCTTGCACTGTATCCATATTTCGCTTCCAGTAGATAAACGACATATGAGATTAAGAAACAAGTAGTGTATTGTGAAGACTAATAATAAACAGAAGCTCCCCTATGACTCTGTAATATCTCCATTGATCAAACTATTATGTATTAGCGATAAGACCTACTCTTAACGTATAATGACTTATTGTATATAAATACCTCTTGAAATAGCACTTTCTCTGTAACTAGCTGACATTGTAACTATAAGGTGTGAATGATAGATGAAATTGTTTATGTAATAATCTAAGATGAGGTCTGATAACGATATTTTGTGCCCTCTGTAATGCTTTTTGCGCTACCGCTCACAGGATGAGTATGGGGTGCACAATAAAACTTGCCGCCTCTGGCGGCAACA
>WNGS01015706.1:0-12811 GCA_020271785.1 Procambarus virginalis | reverse complement strand
GTGGACTGTCACCAGTGTTCTTGGTGTGTCACCAGCTCTAGTGGACTGTCACCAGCTCTAGTGGACTGTCACCAGTGTTCTTGGTGTGTCACCAGCTCTAGTGGGTGTCACCAGCTCTAGTGGACTGTCACCAGTGTTCTTGGTGTGTCACCAGCTCTAGTGGACTGTCACCAGCTCTAGTGGACTGTCACCAGTGTTCTTGGTGTGTCACCAGCTCTAGTGGACTGTCACCAGCTCTAGTGGACTGTCACCAGCTCTAGTGGACTGTCACCAGCTCTAGTGGACTGTCACCAGCTCTAGTGGACTGTCACCAGTGTTCTTGGTGTGTCACCAGCTCTAGTGGACTGTCACCAGCTCTAGTGGACTGTCACCAGTGTTCTTGGTGTGTCACCAGC
Source organism: Procambarus virginalis (assembly GCA_020271785.1). Lineage (NCBI taxonomy): Eukaryota > Metazoa > Arthropoda > Malacostraca > Decapoda > Cambaridae > Procambarus > Procambarus virginalis. The sequence continues at coordinate 12,416 of WNGS01015706.1, read as the reverse complement.
TCTAGTGGACTGTCACCAGTGTTCTTGGTGTGTCACCAGCTCTAGTGGACTCACCAGCTCTAGTGGACTGTCACCAGCTCTAGTGGACTGTCACCAGCTCTAGTGGACTGTCACCAGCTCTAGTGGACTGTCACCAGTGTTCTTGGTGTGTCACCAGCTCTAGTGGACTGTCACCAGTGTTCTTGGTGTGTCACCAGCTCTAGTGGACTGTCACCAGCTCTAGTGGACTGTCACCAGTGTTCTTGGTGTGTCACCAGCTCTAGTGGACTGTCACCAGCTCTAGTGGACTGTCACCAGTGTTCTTGGTGTGTCACCAGCTCTAGTGGACTGTCACCAGTGTTCTTGGTGTGTCACCAGCTCTAGTGGACTGTCACCAGTGTTCTGGTGTGTCACCAGCTCTAGTGGACTGTCACCAGCTCTAGTGGACTGTCACCAGTGTTCTTGGTGTGTCACCAGCTCTAGTGGACTGTCACCAGCTCTAGTGGACTGTCACCAGTGTTCTTGGTGTGTCACCAGCTCTAGTGGACTGTCACCAGCTCTAGTGGACTGTCACCAGTGTTCTTGGTGTGTCACCAGCTCTAGTGGACTGTCACCAGCTCTAGTGGACTGTCACCAGCTCTAGTGGACTGTCACCAGCTCTAGTGGACTGTCACCAGCTCTAGTGGACTGTCACCAGTGTTCTTGGTGTGTCACCAGCTCTAGTGGACTGTCACCAGCTCTAGTGGACTGTCACCAGTGTTCTTGGTGTGTCACCAGCTCTAGTGGACTGTCACCAGTGTTCTTGGTGTGTCACCAGCTCTAGTGGACTGTCACCAGTGTTCTTGGTGTGTCACCAGCTCTAGTGGCTGTCACCAGTGTTCTTGGTGTGTCACCAGCTCTAGTGGACTGTCACCAGCTCTAGTGGACTGTCACCAGCTCTAGTGGACTGTCACCAGTGTTCTTGGTGTGTCACCAGCTCTAGTGGACTGTCACCAGTGTTCTTGGTGTGTCACCAGCTCTAGTGGACTGTCACCAGCTCTAGTGGACTGTCACCAGTGGTCTTGGTGTGTCACCAGCTCTAGTGGACTGTCACCAGTGTTCTTGGTGTGTCACCAGCTCTAGTGGACTGTCACCAGTGTTCTTGGTGTGTCACCAGCTCTAGTGGACTGTCACCAGCTCTAGTGGACTGTCACCAGCTCTAGTGGACTGTCACCAGTGTTCTTGGTGTGTCACCAGCTCTAGTGGACTGTCACCAGTGTTCTTGGTGTGTCACCAGCTCTAGTGGACTGTCACCAGTGTTCTTGGTGTGTCACCAGCTCTAGTGGACTGTCACCAGCTCTAGTGGACTGTCACCAGCTCTAGTGGACTGTCACCAGCTCTAGTGGACTGTCACCAGCTCTAGTGGACTGTCACCAGTGTTCTTGGTGTGTCACCAGCTCTAGTGGACTGTCACCAGCTCTAGTGGACTGTCACCAGTGTTCTTGGTGTGTCACCAGCTCTAGTGGACTGTCACCAGCTCTAGTGGACTGTCACCAGTGTTCTTGGTGTGTCACCAGCTCTAGTGGACTGTCACCAGTGTTCTTGGTGTGTCACCAGCTCTAGTGGACTGTCACCAGTGTTCTTGGTGTGTCACCAGCTCTAGTGGACTGTCACCAGCTCTAGTGGACTGTCACCAGCTCTAGTGGACTGTCACCAGTGTTTTGGTGTGTCACCAGCTCTAGTGGACTGTCACCAGTGTTCTTGGTGTGTCACCAGCTCTAGTGGACTGTCACCAGCTCTAGTACTGTCACCAGTGTTCTTGGTGTGTCACCAGCTCTAGTGGACTGTCACCAGTGTTCTTGGTGTGTCACCAGCTCTAGTGGACTGTCACCAGCTCTAGTGGACTGTCACCAGTGTTCTTGGTGTGTCACCAGCTCTAGTGGACTGTCACCAGCTCTAGTGGACTGTCACCAGTGTTCTTGGTGTGTCACCAGCTCTAGTGGACTGTCACCAGCTCTAGTGGACTGTCACCAGTGTTCTTGGTGTGTCACCAGCTCTAGTGGACTGTCACCAGCTCTAGTGGTGTCACCAGCTCTAGTGGACTGTCACCAGTGTTCTTGGTGTGTCACCAGCTCTAGTGGACTGTCACCAGCTCTAGTGGACTGTCACCAGTGTTCTTGGTGTGTCACCAGCTCTAGTGGACTGTCACCAGTGTTCTTGGTGTGTCACCAGCTCTAGTGGACTGTCACCAGTGTTCTTGGTGTGTCACCAGCTCTAGTGGACTGTCACCAGTGTTCTTGGTGTGTCACCAGCTCTAGTGGACTGTCACCAGCTCTAGTGGACTGTCACCAGCTCTAGTGGACTGTCACCAGTGTTCTTGGTGTGTCACCAGCTCTAGTGGACTGTCACCAGTGTCTTGGTGTGTCACCAGCTCTAGTGGACTGTCACCAGCTCTAGTGGACTGTCACCAGTGTTCTTGGTGTGTCACCAGCTCTAGTGGACTGTCACCAGTGTTCTTGGTGTGTCACCAGCTCTAGTGGACTGTCACCAGTGTTCTTGGTGTGTCACCAGCTCTAGTGGACTGTCACCAGCTCTAGTGGACTGTCACCAGTGTTCTTGGTGTGTCACCAGCTCTAGTGGACTGTCACCAGCTCTAGTGGACTGTCACCAGTGTTCTTGGTGTGTCACCAGCTCTAGTGGACTGTCACCAGTGTTCTTGGTGTGTCACCAGCTCTAGTGGACTGTCACCAGCTCTAGTGGACTGTCACCAGTGTTCTGGTGTGTCACCAGCTCTAGTGGACTGTCACCAGCTCTAGTGGACTGTCACCAGTGTTCTTGGTGTGTCACCAGCTCTAGTGGACTGTCACCAGCTCTAGTGGACTGTCACCAGTGTTCTTGGTGTGTCACCAGCTCTAGTGGACTGTCACCAGCTCTAGTGGACTGTCACCAGCTCTAGTGGACTGTCACCAGTGTTCTTGGTGTGTCACCAGCTCTAGTGGACTGTCACCAGCTCTAGTGGACTGTCACCAGTGTTCTTGGTGTGTCACCAGCTCTAGTGGACTGTCACCAGTGTTCTTGGTGTGTCACCAGCTCTAGTGGACTGTCACCAGTGTTCTTGGTGTGTCACCAGCTCTAGTGGACTGTCACCAGTGTTCTTGGTGTGTCACCAGCTCTAGTGGACTGTCACCAGCTCTAGTGGACTGTCACCAGGGTTCTTGGTGTGTCACCAGCTCTAGTGGACTGTCACCAGCTCTAGTGGACTGTCACCAGTGTTCTTGGTGTGTCACCAGCTCTAGTGGACTGTCACCAGTGTTCTTGGTGTGTCACCAGCTCTAGTGGACTGTCACCAGTGTTCTTGGTGTGTCACCAGCTCTAGTGGACTGTCACCAGCTCTAGTGGACTGTCACCAGTGTTCTTGGTGTGTCACCAGCTCTAGTGGACTGTCACCAGCTCTAGTGGACTGTCACCAGTGTTCTTGGTGTGTCACCAGCTCTAGTGGACTGTCACCAGCTCTAGTGGACTGTCACCAGTGTTCTTGGTGTGTCACCAGCTCTAGTGGACTGTCACCAGCTCTAGTGGACTGTCACCAGCTCTAGTGGACTGTCACCAGCTCTAGTGGACTGTCACCAGCTCTAGTGGACTGTCACCAGTGTTCTTGGTGTGTCACCAGCTCTAGTGGACTGTCACCAGCTCTAGTGGACTGTCACCAGTGTTCTTGGTGTGTCACCAGCTCTAGTGGACTGTCACCAGTGTTCTTGGTGTGTCACCAGCTCTAGTGGACTGTCACCAGTGTTCTTGGTGTGTCACCAGCTCTAGTGGACTGTCACCAGTGTTCTTGGTGTGTCACCAGCTCTAGTGGACTGTCACCAGCTCTAGTGGACTGTCACCAGCTCTAGTGGACTGTCACCAGTGTTCTTGGTGTGTCACCAGCTCTAGTGGACTGTCACCAGTGTTCTTGGTGTGTCACCAGCTCTAGTGGACTGTCACCAGCTCTAGTGGACTGTCACCAGTGTCTTGGTGTGTCACCAGCTCTAGTGGGCTGTCACCAGTGTTCTTGGTGTGTCACCAGCTCTAGTGGACTGTCACCAGTGTTCTTGGTGTGTCACCAGCTCTAGTGGACTGTCACCAGCTCTAGTGGACTGTCACCAGCTCTAGTGGACTGTCACCAGTGTTCTTGGTGTGTCACCAGCTCTAGTGGACTGTCACCAGTGTTCTTGGTGTGTCACCAGCTCTAGTGGACTGTCACCAGTGTTCTTGGTGTGTCACCAGCTCTAGTGGACTGTCACCAGCTCTAGTGGACTGTCACCAGCTCTAGTGGACTGTCACCAGCTCTAGTGGACTGTCACCAGCTCTAGTGGACTGTCACCAGTGTTCTTGGTGTGTCACCAGCTCTAGTGGACTGTCACCAGCTCTAGTGGACTGTCACCAGTGTTCTTGGTGTGTCACCAGCTCTAGTGGACTGTCACCAGCTCTAGTGGACTGTCACCAGTGTTCTTGGTGTGTCACCAGCTCTAGTGGGCTGTCACCAGTGTTCTTGGTGTGTCACCAGCTCTAGTGGACTGTCACCAGTGTTCTTGGTGTGTCACCAGCTCTAGTGGACTGTCACCAGCTCTAGTGGACTGTCACCAGCTCTAGTGGACTGTCACCAGTGTTTTTGGTGTGTCACCAGCTCTAGTGGACTGTCACCAGTGTTCTTGGTGTGTCACCAGCTCTAGTGGACTGTCACCAGCTCTAGTGGACTGTCACCAGTGTTCTTGGTGTGTCACCAGCTCTAGTGGACTGTCACCAGTGTTCTTGGTGTGTCACCAGCTCTAGTGGACTGTCACCAGCTCTAGTGGACTGTCACCAGTGTTCTTGTGTGTCACCAGCTCTAGTGGACTGTCACCAGCTCTAGTGGACTGTCACCAGTGTTCTTGGTGTGTCACCAGCTCTAGTGGACTGTCACCAGCTCTAGTGGACTGTCACCAGTGTTCTTGGTGTGTCACCAGCTCTAGTGGACTGTCACCAGCTCTAGTGGACTGTCACCAGCTCTAGTGGACTGTCACCAGTGTTCTTGGTGTGTCACCAGCTCTAGTGGACTGTCACCAGCTCTAGTGGACTGTCACCAGTGTTCTTGGTGTGTCACCAGCTCTAGTGGACTGTCACCAGTGTTCTTGGTGTGTCACCAGCTCTAGTGGGCTGTCACCAGTGTTCTTGGTGTGTCACCAGCTCTAGTGGACTGTCACCAGTGTTCTTGGTGTGTCACCAGCTCTAGTGGACTGTCACCAGCTCTAGTGGACTGTCACCAGCTCTAGTGGACTGTCACCAGTGTTCTTGGTGTGTCACCAGCTCTAGTGGACTGTCACCAGTGTTCTTGGTGTGTCACCAGCTCTAGTGGACTGTCACCAGCTCTAGTGGACTGTCACCAGTGTTCTTGGTGTGTCACCAGCTCTAGTGGACTGTCACCAGTGTTCTTGGTGTGTCACCAGCTCTAGTGGACTGTCACCAGTGTTCTTGGTGTGTCACCAGCTCTAGTGGACTGTCACCAGCTCTAGTGGACTGTCACCAGTGTTCTTGGTGTGTCACCAGCTCTAGTGGACTGTCACCAGCTCTAGTGGACTGTCACCAGTGTTCTTGGTGTGTCACCAGCTCTAGTGGACTGTCACCAGTGTTCTTGGTGTGTCACCAGCTCTAGTGGACTGTCACCAGCTCTAGTGGACTGTCACCAGTGTTCTTGGTGTGTCACCAGCTCTAGTGGACTGTCACCAGCTCTAGTGGACTGTCACCAGTGTTCTTGGTGTGTCACCAGCTCTAGTGGACTGTCACCAGCTCTAGTGGACTGTCACCAGTGTTCTTGGTGTGTCACCAGCTCTAGTGGACTGTCACCAGCTCTAGTGGACTGTCACCAGCTCTAGTGGACTGTCACCAGCTCTAGTGGACTGTCACCAGTGTTCTTGGTGTGTCACCAGCTCTAGTGGACTGTCACCAGCTCTAGTGGACTGTCACCAGTGTTCTTGGTGTGTCACCAGCTCTAGTGGACTGTCACCAGTGTTCTTGGTGTGTCACCAGCTCTAGTGGACTGTCACCAGTGTTCTTGGTGTGTCACCAGCTCTAGTGGACTGTCACCAGTGTTCTTGGTGTGTCACCAGCTCTAGTGGACTGTCACCAGCTCTAGTGGACTGTCACCAGCTCTAGTGGACTGTCACCAGTGTTCTTGGTGTGTCACCAGCTCTAGTGGACTGTCACCAGTGTTCTTGGTGTGTCACCAGCTCTAGTGGACTGTCACCAGCTCTAGTGGTCTGTCACCAGTGTTCTTGGTGTGTCACCAGCTCTAGTGGACTGTCACCAGTGTTCTTGGTGTGTCACCAGCTCTAGTGGACTGTCACCAGTGTTCTTGGTGTGTCACCAGCTCTAGTGGACTGTCACCAGCTCTAGTGGACTGTCACCAGTGTTCTTGGTGTGTCACCAGCTCTAGTGGACTGTCACCAGTGTTCTTGGTGTGTCACCAGCTCTAGTGGACTGTCACCAGCTCTAGTGGACTGTCACCAGTGTTCTTGGTGTGTCACCAGCTCTAGTGGACTGTCACCAGTGTTCTTGGTGTGTCACCAGCTCTAGTGGACTGTCACCAGTGTTCTTGGTGTGTCACCAGCTCTAGTGGACTGTCACCAGCTCTAGTGGACTGTCACCAGTGTTCTTGGTGTGTCACCAGCTCTAGTGGACTGTCACCAGTGTTCTTGGTGTGTCACCAGCTCTAGTGGCTGTCACCAGTGTTCTTGGTGTGTCACCAGCTCTAGTGGACTGTCACCAGCTCTAGTGGACTGTCACCAGCTCTAGTGGACTGTCACCAGTGTTCTTGGTGTGTCACCAGCTCTAGTGGACTGTCACCAGTGTTCTTGGTGTGTCACCAGCTCTAGTGGACTGTCACCAGTGTTCTTGGTGTGTCACCAGCTCTAGTGGACTGTCACCAGTGTTCTTGGTGTGTCACCAGCTCTAGTGGACTGTCACCAGTGTTCTTGGTGTGTCACCAGCTCTAGTGGACTGTCACCAGTGTTCTTGGTGTGTCACCAGCTCTAGTGGACTGTCACCAGTGTTCTTGGTGTGTCACCAGCTCTAGTGGACTGTCACCAGTGTTCTTGGTGTGTCACCAGCTCTAGTGGACTGTCACCAGTGTTCTTGGTGTGTCACCAGCTCTAGTGGACTGTCACCAGTGTTCTTGGTGTGTCACCAGCTCTAGTGGACTGTCACCAGCTCTAGTGGACTGTCACCAGCTCTAGTGGACTGTCACCAGTGTTCTTGGTGTGTCACCAGCTCTAGTGGACTGTCACCAGCTCTAGTGGACTGTCACCAGTGTTCTTGGTGTGTCACCAGCTCTAGTGGACTGTCACCAGTGTTCTTGGTGTGTCACCAGCTCTAGTGGACTGTCACCAGTGTTCTTGGTGTGTCACCAGCTCTAGTGGACTGTCACCAGTGTTCTTGGTGTGTCACCAGCTCTAGTGGACTGTCACCAGCTCTAGTGGACTGTCACCAGCTCTAGTGGACTGTCACCAGTGTTCTTGGTGTGTCACCAGCTCTAGTGGACTGTCACCAGTGTTCTTGGTGTGTCACCAGCTCTAGTGGACTGTCACCAGCTCTAGTGGTCTGTCACCAGTGTTCTTGGTGTGTCACCAGCTCTAGTGGACTGTCACCAGTGTTCTTGGTGTGTCACCAGCTCTAGTGGACTGTCACCAGCTCTAGTGGACTGTCACCAGTGTTCTTGGTGTGTCACCAGCTCTAGTGGACTGTCACCAGCTCTAGTGGACTGTCACCAGTGTTCTTGGTGTGTCACCAGCTCTAGTGGACTGTCACCAGCTCTAGTGGACTGTCACCAGTGTTCTTGGTGTGTCACCAGCTCTAGTGGACTGTCACCAGCTCTAGTGGACTGTCACCAGTGTTCTTGGTGTGTCACCAGCTCTAGTGGACTGTCACCAGTGTTCTTGGTGTGTCACCAGCTCTAGTGGACTGTCACCAGCTCTAGTGGACTGTCACCAGTGTTCTTGGTGTGTCACCAGCTCTAGTGGACTGTCACCAGCTCTAGTGGACTGTCACCAGTGTTCTTGGTGTGTCACCAGCTCTAGTGGACTGTCACCAGTGTTCTTGGTGTGTCACCAGCTCTAGTGGACTGTCACCAGTGTTCTTGGTGTGTCACCAGCTCTAGTGGACTGTCACCAGTGTTCTTGGTGTGTCACCAGCTCTAGTGGACTGTCACCAGTGTTCTTGGTGTGTCACCAGCTCTAGTGGACTGTCACCAGCTCTAGTGGACTGTCACCAGTGTTCTTGGTGTGTCACCAGCTCTAGTGGACTGTCACCAGTGTTCTTGGTGTGTCACCAGCTCTAGTGGACTGTCACCAGTGTTCTTGGTGTGTCACCAGCTCTAGTGGACTGTCACCAGTGTTCTTGGTGTGTCACCAGCTCTAGTGGACTGTCACCAGTGTTCTTGGTGTGTCACCAGCTCTAGTGGACTGTCACCAGTGTTCTTGGTGTGTCACCAGCTCTAGTGGACTGTCACCAGTGTTCTTGGTGTGTCACCAGCTCTAGTGGACTGTCACCAGTGTTCTTGGTGTGTCACCAGCTCTAGTGGACTGTCACCAGTGTTCTTGGTGTGTCACCAGCTCTAGTGGACTGTCACCAGTGTTCTTGGTGTGTCACCAGCTCTAGTGGACTGTCACCAGTGTTCTTGGTGTGTCACCAGCTCTAGTGGACTGTCACCAGTGTTCTTGGTGTGTCACCAGCTCTAGTGGACTGTCACCAGTGTTCTTGGTGTGTCACCAGCTCTAGTGGACTGTCACCAGTGTTCTTGGTGTGTCACCAGCTCTAGTGGACTGTCACCAGTGTTCTTGGTGTGTCACCAGCTCTAGTGGACTGTCACCAGCTCTAGTGGACTGTCACCAGCTCTAGTGGACTGTCACCAGCTCTAGTGGACTGTCACCAGCTCTAGTGGACTGTCACCAGTGTTCTTGGTGTGTCACCAGCTCTAGTGGACTGTCACCAGCTCTAGTGGACTGTCACCAGTGTTCTTGGTGTGTCACCAGCTCTAGTGGACTGTCACCAGCTCTAGTGGACTGTCACCAGTGTTCTTGGTGTGTCACCAGCTCTAGTGGACTGTCACCAGTGTTCTTGGTGTGTCACCAGCTCTAGTGGACTGTCACCAGTGTTCTTGGTGTGTCACCAGCTCTAGTGGACTGTCACCAGCTCTAGTGGACTGTCACCAGCTCTAGTGGACTGTCACCAGTGTTCTTGGTGTGTCACCAGCTCTAGTGGACTGTCACCAGCTCTAGTGGACTGTCACCAGTGTTCTTGGTGTGTCACCAGCTCTAGTGGACTGTCACCAGTGTTCTTGGTGTGTCACCAGCTCTAGTGGACTGTCACCAGCTCTAGTGGACTGTCACCAGTGTTCTTGGTGTGTCACCAGCTCTAGTGGACTGTCACCATGTTCTTGGTGTGTCACCAGCTCTAGTGGACTGTCACCAGCTCTAGTGGACTGTCACCAGTGTTCTTGGTGTGTCACCAGCTCTAGTGGACTGTCACCAGCTCTAGTGGACTGTCACCAGTGTTCTTGGTGTGTCACCAGCTCTAGTGGACTGTCACCAGCTCTAGTGGACTGTCACCAGCTCTAGTGGACTGTCACCAGTGTTCTTGGTGTGTCACCAGCTCTAGTGGACTGTCACCAGCTCTAGTGGACTGTCACCAGCTCTAGTGGACTGTCACCAGTGTTCTTGGTGTGTCACCAGCTCTAGTGGACTGTCACCAGTGTTCTTGGTGTGTCACCAGCTCTAGTGGACTGTCACCAGCTCTAGTGGACTGTCACCAGTGTTCTTGGTGTGTCACCAGCTCTAGTGGACTGTCACCAGCTCTAGTGGACTGTCACCAGTGTTCTTGGTGTGTCACCAGCTCTAGTGGACTGTCACCAGTGTTCTTGGTGTGTCACCAGCTCTAGTGGACTGTCACCAGTGTTCTTGGTGTGTCACCAGCTCTAGTGGCTGTCACCAGTGTTCTTGGTGTGTCACCAGCTCTAGTGGACTGTCACCAGCTCTAGTGGACTGTCACCAGCTCTAGTGGACTGTCACCAGTGTTCTTGGTGTGTCACCAGCTCTAGTGTCTGTCACCAGCTCTAGTGGACTGTCACCAGTGTTCTTGGTGTGTCACCAGCTCTAGTGGACTGTCACCAGCTCTAGTGGACTGTCACCAGTGTTCTTGGTGTGTCACCAGCTCTAGTGGACTGTCACCAGTGTTCTTGGTGTGTCACCAGCTCTAGTGGACTGTCACCAGTGTTCTTGGTGTGTCACCAGCTCTAGTGGACTGTCACCAGCTCTAGTGGACTGTCACCAGCTCTAGTGGACTGTCACCAGTGTTCTTGGTGTGTCACCAGCTCTAGTGGACTGTCACCAGTGTTCTTGGTGTGTCACCAGCTCTAGTGGACTGTCACCAGCTCTAGTAGTCTGCCACCAGTGTTCTTGGTGTGTCACCAGCTCTAGTGGACTGTCACCAGTGTTCTTGGTGTGTCACCAGCTCTAGTGGACTGTCACCAGCTCTAGTGGACTGTCACCAGTGTTCTTGGTGTGTCACCAGCTCTAGTGGACTGTCACCAGCTCTAGTGGACTGTCACCAGTGTTCTTGGTGTGTCACCAGCTCTAGTGGACTGTCACCAGCTCTAGTGGACTGTCACCAGTGTTCTTGGTGTGTCACCAGCTCTAGTGGACTGTCACCAGCTCTAGTGGACTGTCACCAGCTCTAGTGGACTGTCACCAGTGTTCTTGGTGTGTCACCAGCTCTAGTGGACTGTCACCAGCTCTAGTGGACTGTCACCAGCTCTAGTGGACTGTCACCAGTGTTCTTGGTGTGTCACCAGCTCTAGTGGACTGTCACCAGCTCTAGTGGACTGTCACCAGTGTTCTTGGTGTGTCACCAGCTCTAGTGGACTGTCACCAGTGTTCTTGGTGTGTCACCAGCTCTAGTGGACTGTCACCAGTGTCCTTGGTGTGTCACCAGCTCTAGTTGGCTGTCACCAGTGTTCTTGGTGTGTCACCAGCTCTAGTGGACTGTCACCAGCTCTAGTGGACTGTCACCAGCTCTAGTGGACTGTCACCAGTGTTCTTGGTGTGTCACCAGCTCTAGTGGACTGTCACCAGTGTTCTTGGTGTGTCACCAGCTCTAGTGGACTGTCACCAGCTCTAGTGGACTGTCACCAGTGTTCTTGGTGTGTCACCAGCTCTAGTGGACTGTCACCAGTGTTCTTGGTGTGTCACCAGCTCTAGTGGACTGTCACCAGTGTTCTTGGTGTGTCACCAGCTCTAGTGGACTGTCACCAGTGTTCTTGGTGTGTCACCAGCTCTAGTGGACTGTCACCAGCTCTAGTGGACTGTCACCAGCTCTAGTGGACTGTCACCAGTGTTCTTGGTGTGTCACCAGCTCTAGTGGACTGTCACCAGTGTTCTTGGTGTGTCACCAGCTCTAGTGGACTGTCACCAGCTCTAGTGGACTGTCACCAGTGTTCTTGGTGTGTCACCAGCTCTAGTGGACTGTCACCAGTGTTCTTGGTGTGTCACCAGCTCTAGTGGACTGTCACCAGTGTTCTGTGTTCTTGGTGTGTCACCAGCTCTAGTGGACTGTCACCAGCTCTAGTGGACTGTCACCAGTGTTCTTGGTGTGTCACCAGCTCTAGTGGACTGTCACCAGTGTTCTTGGTGTGTCACCAGCTCTAGTGGACTGTCACCAGCTCTAGTGGACTGTCACCAGTGTTCTTGGTGTGTCACCAGCTCTAGTGGACTGTCACCAGTGTTCTTGGTGTGTCACCAGCTCTAGTGGACTGTCACCAGTGTTCTTGGTGTGTCACCAGCTCTAGTGGACTGTCACCAGCTCTAGTGGACTGTCACCAGTGTTCTTGGTGTGTCACCAGCTCTAGTGGACTGTCACCAGTGTTCTTGGTGTGTCACCAGCTCTAGTGGACTGTCACCAGTGTTCTTGGTGTGTCACCAGCTCTAGTGGACTGTCACCAGCTCTAGTGGACTGTCACCAGCTCTAGTGGACTGTCACCAGTGTTCTTGGTGTGTCACCAGCTCTAGTGGACTGTCACCAGTGTTCTTGGTGTGTCACCAGCTCTAGTGGACTGTCACCAGTGTTCTTGGTGTGTCACCAGCTCTAGTGGACTGTCACCAGTGTTCTTGGTGTGTCACCAGCTCTAGTGGACTGTCACCAGTGTTCTTGGTGTGTCACCAGCTCTAGTGGACTGTCACCAGTGTTCTTGGTGTGTCACCAGCTCTAGTGGACTGTCACCAGTGTTCTTGGTGTGTCACCAGCTCTAGTGGACTGTCACCAGTGTTCTTGGTGTGTCACCAGCTCTAGTGGACTGTCACCAGTGTTCTTGGTGTGTCACCAGCTCTAGTGGACTGTCACCAGTGTTCTTGGTGTGTCACCAGCTCTAGTGGACTGTCACCAGCTCTAGT
>WNGS01015700.1:0-10240 GCA_020271785.1 Procambarus virginalis | reverse complement strand
TAATGGTCTCTGCCATGATCTTCACGATGTTTTTTCAGCTGGACCTCGGTAAAACTGTATATCTGTTGTGTTGATTCCGAAGTAATTGTTTTTTTTTGCTCTTTTTGCATTTGCTGTATTTTCTGCAGCATTTTTGCGTATTTTCTGATTTGGAATTAATAGATTCGGGAAGTTTTGCTCTGTGAGAGTGAGTGTCCTGTTGTGGCTGTGTACGAGTGTTCCAGACGTTGGTGTTGGTGTATGTGGGCTGGTCTGTGTGTTTATCCTGGCCTGACTGTCTGCACTTTTTCTTTCTGTGCAGAGCAGGTTGTGTTCCATGCATGATGTTTGCCTCCACAATTTGGACATTTGGCTGTTGTGGCCTGGTTTGCCTTGTGCTTGGCTATACAGTCTTTGGTTGGATGTCTCAGGCTGCACACTCCGCATCTCTCCTGTCCGGTGCAGCGTGACTGATGGTGGCCGTATTTCTGACACCTAGCAGCGCAGGGTTCTGGGACGTATGGTCTCTGTCGGTATGTTCCCCAATTTCCAAGACTGAATGTTTCTGGCCATGTCCCATGACGGTCACCAGAACCTGACGTGTCGCTGCCTTTGTCCACTTTTGTGCGGCATCGTCCGCATTCAGGATTTGCCTGTGTTCTAGTACTGGATCTAGGGAAAGTCGATTGGGTATCCCAAAAGCACGACTCTTGTGCGTCTTTCTGAAGGTCCAGCTTTTCCAAGCATACAGGTTTCCCTTGCAGGACTCTTACTTTTTCTAAGTAATTTGCAGTCTGTTGATCTTGTGGTGTTATTATTATTTCTCCTTTCAGGTTGACTGTAATGGAAAGTTTGAGCTCTGGTTGTTCTTTTTTCCATTGCCGTTACTACTCCATATGCTGTAGGAAAGTGGTCTGTCTGCATTATCTTGAATTTTGGAAGCTGTGCAGAGTCTGGCGATGTCTGGTGTGAGGCTGATGGTGTCCTCTCCTGTCTCATACTGTTGTCCTGTGGCTGTGTTGTGGAGAGAGGTACATTGTCTGACACTGGCTGGTGTGTGACTGGTGGTGTCCTCTCTTGTCTCATACTGTTGTCCTGTGGCTGGGCTTTGAGAGATACAGTGTCTGACACTGTCTGGTGTGTGACTGGTGCTGTCCTCTCCTGTCTCAACTGTTTTGTCCTGTGGCTGGGCTGTTGAGAAGTACAGTGTCTGACACTGACTGGTGTGACTGGTGCTGTCCTCTCCTGTTCATACTGTGTCCTGTGGCTGTGTTTGTGGAGAGAGGTACATTGTCTGACACTGGCTGGTGTGTGACTGTGGTGTCCTCTCCTGTCTCATACTGTTGTCCTGTGGCTGGGCTGTGGAGAGAAGTACAGTTGTCTGACACTGACTGGTGTGTGACTGGTGCTGTCCTCTCCTGTTTCATACTGTCGTCCTGTGGCTGTGTTGTGGACAGAGAAGCATTGTCTGACACTGGCTAGTGTGAGACTGATGCTGTCTTCTCTAGGTCCATTACGTCTGCTGTCTTGCTGGTAGAAACAAGTGGTGAAGCCTCGATGGCAGTTTTCTTCGGTGCCTGCTGCACTTCGGTCCACCGTCCCTCCTCGTCTGAAAGCTGCCTCCATTTCCTCTTTCTCTTAGCCTTCCCCATGACTCTCTCCGTGTAGTGAGGACCGAATCACTGCCCTACCTAATGCCTGAGACACTCCTAGGCCTGGAGAAATTCATTCCCCTCCAACGGAGGTCGTAGAATGATTCCCCCAGGTGGAATCAGGAATACCTAACACCTAAATGAGCTGTTTGGTCTACCTTTCCCTTTCAGGCTCAGTACACCGTCTAAGGTGCCCCCTTGTGGCGCTGCCCGCAGGGTATCGCCTCGCCCTCAGGGTAGGACTCTTAAGTGACCTGGTCAGTGATACGGTCCTCAAAAAAAAAAAAAAAAAAAAAAAAAAAAAAAAAAAAAGTGCGGTACGAGAGTTTGGGTCGCCTGCGTACTGGGTTGCGCAGAATACCAGTCAGCTGGGCAGCAGGTAGTCAACAACGTTGTTTCTCCGTCAATTGTAGACGAAATCGGAATTGTTTCCTTCAAAACAAAATATTGTCTGGGTCTTGGAGTACTGATGTATTCTTCTTCACAAAACCGCGATGAATGGAGCTGATGGGTGCTCAGAATCGTGAGTTTTTCCGGGAACAAATCCGTGTGCGGCCAGCTAGCAATGGCGCCGGCAGCGAGTTTTCATAATCCAACTAAATGTGGAGAGAATTCCTGTTTCTGCGTGTCGTTCCTCGCGTCGTCACTCTCACTAGGAAGAATCTGGCAATATGTTTAAAATAAATCATCATGATGATTAAATCTACAAGTTAGTAATTTTAGTAACTACTTGTGGTTAATACAAAGGTTGCATAAAATACAAAGATGTATAAAACTTTTGGTTATTTCCAACACCTAACATGGTACCTAAGACGGCACCTAACATGGTACCTAAGACGGTACCTAAGACGGCACCTAACATGGTACCTAAGACGGTACCTAAGACGGCACCTAACATGGTACCTAAGACGGTACCTAAGACGGCACCTAACATGGTACCTAAGACGGTACCTAAGACGGCACCTAACATGGTACCTAAGACGGTACCTAAGACGGCACCTAACATGGTACCTAAGACGGTACCTAAGACGGCACCTAACATGGTACCTAAGACGGCACCTAACACGGTACCTAAGACGGTACCTAAGACGGCACCTAACACGGTACCTAAGACGGCACCTAACACGGTACCTAAGACGGCACCTAACATGGTACCTAAGATGGTACCTAAGACGGCACCTAACACGGTACCTAAGACGGCACCTAACATGGTACCTAAGATGGTACCTAAGACGGCACCTAACACGGTACCTAAGACGGCACCTAACATGGTACCTAAGATGGTACCTAAGACGGCACCTAACATGGTACCTAAGATGGTACCTAAGACGGCACCTAACACGGTACCTAAGACGGCACCTAACATGGTACCTAAGATGGTACCTAAGACGGCACCTAACACGATACCTAACACGGCACCTAACATGGTACCTAAGACGTACCTAACATGGTACCTAACACTGTACCTAACATGGTACCTAAGACGGCATCTAACACGATACCTAATGCAGCACTTAACACGGTACCAAACACGGTACCTAATACGGCACCAAACATGGCACTTAACACAGTACCCAACAGGCATCTAACATGGTACCTAACACACTACCTTGGACGGGACCTAAGACAGCATCTAACACGGTACCTAACACCGTACCTAAGACGTTACCTAACACTACCTAAGACGGCACCTAACACTGTACCTAACATGTACCTAACATGGTACCTAACACGGTATCTAACATGCCAACTAAGGTGTAGTGCAAGCTGGACAAATATTTTAGGCTATGCTATAATAATAACTGAGTTCCTAACCTAGCTAAATTCTATATAAAGTAGAAAACTGAGTATATGGGTATCAGTCAATAAATGTAGTCAGTGGTATGCTTTAGTGAGCACAGATTCAACTTGCACTCAGCTGACCCTAACTAATGTTTCCTAATCTACCTAAGTAGAGGGTAAATGCAAATTATATACATTAGGCTACAGTGCTATAACTCTCTGGAGGTATAACTAAACACATATAACAATTAAAGATTCTGAATGAGCAGTAGACCTGCTCGGTTTATGTACATCAAGTTACAGTACTATAACTCTCTGGAGATATAACTAAGCACATAATAACTTAAAGGATGAGTATGAGTTTATTCTATGGTGAGAAACTGTTTGTTTCACTACTGATAGTCCTCTGGTAAATGTTCACTTACAGGCTTTTGCGAAGTTCAAGTTTGCTTGTGCTAAAATACTTCCTCAAACTGTCTCTAAGGTTGCTTGTGGGCAGAAACGAGAAAGGAGAAGTAGCTTAAACAAAACTGATACAACCCTGCAGGTGTATCACATTTAATGGATTACTAAATCCTAGTCCGGACGACTTGGTATAAATGCGGTCTTATTTGGAAGACTTACCCTAAGGTATGATGAATGCGATGAGGCTGAATGTGGTCAAGTATTACCGTCGAGAATTGTTCTGGGTCTGCAGTGGGGTCATGTCGCTGTGACGTGAACCATTTAGACTGCTGGTCACTAACTAACTTATGAGACTCATAGAAACTATCTCAGCTAATATTAATTGTACCAGACTCAATCTTTTCTTATTATTATTGGTGGTCAGCTGGCGTAGGTTTCTTCAGGTTTAAGATTTTACCTTGTAAGTAAGTAGCCTCCTGCTGACCTTACCAGGTTCATTCCCTGTTGTCTTGTTGTTCTAGTAATGAACTGATAATAATAGTCTGCCCCTACTAATAGACCTACATCGGTGAGACGTTATCTTGCTGTCAGCCAGTTTGATTCTATTGTTCTGCAAAAATCTGGCTGTGTTCCCTAGACCCTTAACATTTAGATCAAATGGGATGTGATCAACTACTATGGCCTGGACAGGTCGGACATAACCGCCTAGGCGTACTAGTGGTTGAACTACTTTATGTTCTTGAGGTCCACTATTTGTTAGGAATCCTGCTATGTTCAATTTCACGTTACTCAAGTGTTTAAACTTGTTGGCCGCTTGTTGAATGATAAACGTTCTCTGTGATCCCTGTTCGAATAGCCCTAGTGTAATGATCTTGGATTTCTTGTTATATAATTGTAGTTGTGCAGTAGGTAATGCGACATTATTAAGAGACTTTGTATTAAGCTGGCCCTAACTAATGTAGGTTTGTAGGGAGCCGGTCGGCCGAGCGGACAGCACGCTGGACTTGTGATCCTGTGGTCCTGGGTTCGATCCCAGGCGCCGGCGAGAAACAATGGGCAGAGTTTCTTTCACCCTATGCCCCTGTTACCTAGCAGTAAAGTAGGTACCTGGGTGTTAGTCAGCTGTCACGGGCTGCTTCCTGGGGGTGGAGGCCTGGTCGAGGAACGGGCCGCGGGGACACTAAAAAGCCCCGAAATCGTCTCAAGATAACCTCAAGATAGCACCTTAACCTCTTGTTGTACCTTACAGCACAGCACAGTGGTGGAAGTATCCTGTTCCACCTGGAGTTTAGGCGATTTGGGCCTATCAACTTCACAGTGCGGAATGTCTTAGGTTAGGTTAACATGATTGTAGAGTAAAGATCAGGCTTCGAATACGGTCACAGAGAAAGTGACGTCAGTGAGAGGGTACTAGTTCGCCGGGGCGGCGTATCTGACGTACGAGAGGTCAAGGTTAGACGTCCGACGTACCACAACGTCTCGTATTATTAATTCATAACGTATAAATTCATGTCACTACTCAATATTGTAATTGGAAATAACCTTTTCCAAAATGCCTATAAAATTACCATCAGTTTCAATAGGAATTCAACCATCTGGGTGACCAGTAAATAAGATAAGTTGTTACAATTAACTCTGTTTGGTAATTAATAGCCAGGCGGAGTAATACTAGCTAGCTTCAGTCTGAAGACAGAGCAGGCTAGCAGTGTGAGTTGAGACATCCTGGGAGGTCAACATCTCTCTCTCCAGAGGCTTGGCTGAACACCTGGCCTAGCTGTGGTATTTAAGGTAAGTGTTTTGTCTGATTTACGTACAGTTGTAGACTCCACATTATTTTTGGTATTAATTGCCTCCGCTAGGAAAATATTCAGTTTAGGAAGTGTTCGATAGGACGTGTTAATTTTTCATTTATTTCATAATCTTTGATTTAATAAATTTTGTTTAGAATTGATGGTGTTTAGTGAAATTTACCCCAACGTTTATTTTACATTGCTGTTGGGCGCAAGCCTCATGTTTGGAACTAGCTCCCTGTGCAAGCCAGCAAGCATTTATTTAATATCGCATATAATCCCTTTTTACTTTGATTTAATTTCCACACTTAACGTAAATCTTATCCCTCCTTTTCGGATAACTGGGAGATCCATTTTCGGGGTTTGTATCTAATTGACGGTATCCTGCTTCACCGTCAATTGGGGGAATTACTCTGTGGGTAGTAATAGCAGGTGGTGGCGGCGAAAGTCAGAGCTTGCAGTGTAGCATCGAAGGGTACAGTACCCTCGAGCCGTGATATCTAAATGATCAAACGTTTAAGATCTCGAGGAGTTGAACTGAAGGTTACACAGTAGAACGTCTGTAGAATTACATAATAACGACCAGCATTTAACGAGATGGGAGGTTATAGGCAGGCCCCCCGTTACAACGGCACCTAACACGGTACCTAACACGGTACCTAACATTGTACCTAACACAGTACCTAACACGGCACCTAACACTATACCTAACATCATACCAACGACGGTGCCATTGGGCGTCGGAGGCAGGCTACCGGCGGGTCCTCAGTGGCTGGGTATAGAATATGTATGGTGTTATAGTGGCAGAACGGAAAGTGGTTGGGTTATCATTGATCATCACCGTGTTCTCCATGCTCCCTGCACCACCCGGAGGCTCCCTGCACCACCTGGAGGCTCCCTACATCACCTGGAGGCTCCCTGCACCACCCGGAGGCTCCCTACACCACCTGGAGGCTCCCTACATCACCTGGAGGCTCCCTGCACCACCCGGAGGCTCCCTGCACCACCTGGAGGCTCCCTACATCACCTGGAGGCTCCCTACATCACCTGGAGGCTCCCTACACCCCTGGAGGCTCCCTGCACCACCTGGAGTCTCCCTGCACCACTTGGAGTCTCCCTGCACCACCTGGAGGCTCCCCGCACTACCTGGAGGATCCCCACACCGCCTGTAGGCTCCCTGAACCACCCGGAGGCTCCCTACACCACCTGGAGGCTCCCCGCACTACCTGGAGGCTCCCCACACCGCTGTAGGCTCCCTGAACCACCCGGAGGCTCCCTACACCACCTGGAGGCTCCCTACACCACCTGGA
Source organism: Procambarus virginalis (assembly GCA_020271785.1). Lineage (NCBI taxonomy): Eukaryota > Metazoa > Arthropoda > Malacostraca > Decapoda > Cambaridae > Procambarus > Procambarus virginalis. The sequence continues at coordinate 3,322 of WNGS01015700.1, read as the reverse complement.
GGCTCCCCACACCGCCTGTAGGCTCCCTGCACCACCCGGAGGCTCCCTGCACCACCTGGAGGCTCCCTACACCACCTGGAGGCTCCCTACACCACCTGGAGGCTCCCTACACCACCTGGAGGCTCCCTACACCACCTGGAGGCTCCCTACACCACCTGGAGGCTCCCTGCATAACTGGAGGGTCCCTGCAACAACTGGAGGCTCCCTGCACCACCTGGAGGCTCCCTGCACCAGCTGGAGGCTCCCTGCACCACCTGGAGATTCCCTGCACCACCCGGAGGCTCCCTACACCACCTGGAGGCTCCCTGCACCAGCTGGAGGCTCCCTGCACCACCTGGAGGCTCCCTGCACCACCTGGAGGCTCCCTGCACCACCTAGAGGCTCCCTGCACCACCTAGAGGCTCCTTGCACCACCTAGAGGCTCCCTGCACCATCTGGAGGCTCCCTGCACCACCTAGAGGCTCCTTGCACCACCTAGAGGCTCCCTGCACCACCTAGAGGCTCCCTGCACCACCTAGAGGCTCCCTGCACCACCTAGAGGCTTCCTGCACCAACTGGAGGCTCTCCCTGCACCACCTGGAGGCTCCCTGCACCACCTAGAGGCTCCTTGCACAACCTAGAGGCTCCCTGCACCACCTGGAGGCTCCCTGCACCACCTAGAGGCTCCCTGCACCACCTGGAGGCTCCCTGCACCACCTGGAGGCTCCCTGCACTACCTGGAGGCTCCCTGCACCACCTAGAGGCTCCCTACACCACCTGGAGGCTCCCTGCACCACCTGGAGGCTCCCTGCACCACCTAGAGGCTCCTTGCACCACCTAGAGGCTCCCTGTACCACCTGGAGGCTCCCTGCACCACCTAGAGGCTCCTTGCACCACCTAGAGGCTCCCTGCACCACCTGGAGGCTCCCTGCACCACCTAGAGGCTCCCTGCACCACCTAGAGGCTCCCTGCACCAGCTGGAGGCTCCCTGCACCAGCTGGAGGCTCCCTGCACCACTTAGAGGCTCCCTGCACCACCTAGAGGCTCCCTGCACCACCTAGAGGCTCCCTGCACCACCTAGAGGCTCCCTGCACCACCTAGAGGCTCCCTGCACCACCTAGAGGCTCCTTGCACCACCTAGAGGCTCCCTGCACCACCTGGAGGCTCCCTGCACCACCTAGAGGCTCCCTGCACCACCTAAAGGCTCCCTGCACCAGCTGGAGGCTCCCTGCACCACCTGGAGGCTCCCTGCACCACCTGGAGGCTCCCTGCACCACCTAGAGGCTCCCTGCACCAACTGGAGGCTCCCTGCACCACCTGGAGGCTCCCTGCACCACCTAGAGACTCCCTGCACCACCTAGAGGCTCCGTGCACCACCTAGAGGCTCCCTGTACCAACTGGAGGCTCCCTGCACCACCTAGAGGATCCCTGCACCACCTGAGGCTCCCTGCACCACCTAGAGGCTCCCTGCACCACCTGGAGGCTCCCTGCACCACCTGGAGGGTCCCTGCAACAACTGGAGGCTCCCTGCACCACCTGGAGGCTCCCTGCACCAGCTGGAGGCTCCCTGCACCACCTGGAGATTCCCTGCACCACCCGGAGGCTCCCTACACCACCTGGAGGCTCCCTGCACCAGCTGGAGGCTCCCTGCACCACCTAGAGGCTCCCTGCACCACCTAGAGGCTCCTTGCACCAACTGGAGGCTCCCTGCACCACCTGGAGGCTCCCTGCACCACCTAGAGGCTCCTTGCACCACCTAGAGGCTCCCTACACCACCTGGAGGCTCCCTGCACCACCTAGAGGCTCCCTGCACCACCTAGAGGCTCCTTGCACCACCTAGAGGCTCCTGCACCATCTGGAGGCTCCCTGCACCACCTAGAGGCTCCTTGCACCACCTAGAGGCTCCCTGCACCACCTAGAGGCTCCCTGCACCACCTAGAGGCTCCCTGCACCACCTAGAGGCTTCCTGCACCAACTGGAGGCTCCCTGCACCACCTGGAGGCTCCCTGCACCACCTAGAGGCTCCTTGCACAACCTAGAGGCTCCCTGCACCACCTGGAGGCTCCCTGCACCACCTAGAGGCTCCCTGCACCACCTGGAGGCTCCCTGCACCACCTGGAGGCTCCCTGCACTACCTGGAGGCTCCCTGCACCACCTAGAGGCTCCCTACACCACCTGGAGGCTCCCTGCACCACCTGGAGGCTCCCTGCACCACCTAGAGGCTCCTTGCACCACCTAGAGGCTCCCTGTACCACCTGGAGGCTCCCTGCACCACCTAGAGGCTCCTTGCACCACCTAGAGGCTCCTGCACCACCTGGAGGCTCCCTGCACCACCTAGAGGCTCCCTGCACCACCTAGAGGCTCCCTGCACCAGCTGGAGGCTCCCTGCACCAGCTGGAGGCTCCCTGCACCACTTAGAGGCTCCCTGCACCACCTAGAGGCTCCCTGCACCACCTAGAGGCTCCCTGCACCACCTAGAGGCTCCTGCACCACCTAGAGGCTCCCTGCACCACCTAGAGGCTCCTTGCACCACCTAGAGGCTCCTTGCACCACCTGGAGGCTCCCTGCACCACCTAGAGGCTCCCTGCACCACCTAAAGGCTCCCTGCACCAGCTGGAGGCTCCCTGCACCACCTGGAGGCTCCCTGCACCACCTGGAGGCTCCCTGCACCACCTAGAGGCTCCCTGCACCAACTGGAGGCTCCCTGCACCACCTGGAGGCTCCCTGCACCACCTAGAGACTCCCTGCACCACCTAGAGGCTCCGTGCACCACCTAGAGGCTCCCTGTACCAACTGGAGGCTCCCTGCACCACCTAGAGGATCCCTGCACCACCTGGAGGCTCCCTGCATCACCTAGAGGCTCCCTGCACCACCTGGAGGCTCCCTGCACCACCTGGAGGCTCCCTGCACCACCTGGAGGCTCCCTGCACCACCTGGAGGCTCCCTGCACCACCTGGATGCTCCCTGCACCACCTAGAGGCTCCCTGCACCACCTAGAGGCTCCTTGCACCACCTGGAGGCTCCCTGCACCACCTGGAGGCTCCTCTCTCCATGCCGTTAAAAAATATGCGCTGCTGCCTCTGCTAATGTGTATGAACTCTTCCCTAGTGTAACGCGTTTGTCATTAGTACGTATCAAGTGATATTTGTCACTTTTAATTGTTCAGAATTTGTTCATTTTTCTAGTTCTTCCAAAGTGATGAAAAACATGAGAAATAGAGAGAAAATATTACCGCTGAAAATGATCGCTCAAGGTGTGTAGCCTCTGAGAATGATCGCTGAAGGTGTGTAGCCTCTGAGAATGATCGCTGAAGGTGTGTAGCCTCTGAGAATGATCGCTGAAG
>WNGS01015697.1:0-16811 GCA_020271785.1 Procambarus virginalis | reverse complement strand
ATCTGCCATGAGGATGATAAACTAATGATCATAAATGCATATCGTCCACTGCCAAGCAGCACATGGTCAAAGGAGGAGCTAGATAGTAAACGAGAAGGTCTTATAACACCAATGAGAGAGAGCATAGTGAGAGCGGATAACAATAGATCACGACTGTTCATAGTCGGCGACTTCAACTTGAAATCCATAGACTGGGAAGCATATGAAGTTAAAACAGAAGATTTTTGACCTGTAAATTGTAGACCTCATCTTGGAAACATTCTTGTATCAACATGTTAAACAAGCTACGAGAATGAGGGAAGGGGACGTTCCCTCCATGCTAGATTTGATATTTACCAGGAAGGAGGAGGAAATATTTGACATTCAGTACCTTCCTCCCTTGGGTAAAAGTGACCATGTCTTTTTTGGGAATAAAGTATGCAATGCATTATAATCTGGAAGAAAATAAGAAGGTTGATGCAATTGAAAAACCTGACTTTAGGAGAGGACATTATGGCAACCTTAGAAATTTTGTTAGTGAGTATATTTGGACAGACTTGTTGCTAGGCAAGGAAGTGAATGAGATGTATGTCAAGTTTTGTGAAATATATGATAAAGGCACAAAATAATTTATACCAAAACAGAGATGCAGAACTAGGAAACAGGATTGGTTCAACAGAAATTGCGAGAGGGCCAGAGAACAAAAGACACAAAAATGGAATCAATACAGGAAGAGGCCAAACCCCCAAACATACCAGCGATACAAAGATGCTAGAAACAACTACACGGCAGTGAGGAGAGAGGCAGAAAGAAATTTTGAAAAAGGGATTGCAGACAAATGTAAAACAGAACCAGGTCTATTCTATAAATTCATAAACAACAAATTGCAGGGTAAGGATAATATTCAGAGGTTGAAAATGGGAAATAGATTTACGGAAAATGAAAAGGAAATGTGTGAAACATTAAACGAAAAGTTCCAAAGTGTGTTTGTGCAAAATGAAATCTTCGGGGAACCAGACACAATAAGAATTCCAGAGAACAACATAGAGCACATAGAGGTGTCTAGAGACGAAGTGGAAAAAATGCTCAAGGAGCTAAATAAAAACAAAGCAGTTGGTCCAGATGGAGTTTCATCATGGGTTCTGAAAGAATGTGCAGCTGAGCTCAGCATTCCACTTCAACTGATTTTTCAGGCATCCCTGTTTACAGGAGTTGTAGCTGATGTGTGGAAAAAGCCCCCAACGCCCTAAACACCACACAGTGCCCCCAACGCTCTCAACACCACACAGTGCCCCCAACGCCCTCAACACCACACAGTGCCCCCAACGCTCTCAGCACCACACGTCGTCCCCAACGCCCTCAACACCACACAGTGCCCCCAACGCTCTCAGCACCACACGTCGTCCCCAACGCCCTCAACACCACACAGTGCCCCCAACGCTCTCAGCATCACACGTCGTCCCCAACGCCCTCAACACCACACAGTGCCCCCAACGCTCTCAACACCACACATCGTCCCCAACGCCCTCAACACCACACAGTGCCCCCAACGCCCTAAACACCACACAGTGTCCCCAACGCTCTCAGCACCACACGTCGTCCCCAACGCCCTCAACACCACACAGTGCCCCCAACGCTCTCAACACCACACATCGTCCCCAACGCCCTCAACACCACACAGTGTCCCCAACGCTCTCAGCACCACACGTCGTCCCCAACGCCCTCAGCACCACACATCGTCCCCAACGCCCTAAACACCACACAGTGTCCCCAACGCCCTCAACACCACACATCGTCCCCAACGCCCTCAACACCACACAGTGCCCCCAACGCCCTCAACACCACACATCGTCCCCAACGCCCTCAACACCACACAGTGCCCCCAACGCTCTCAACACCACACGTCGTCCCCAACGACCTCAACATCACACAGTGTCCCCAACGACCTCAACACCACACAGTGCCCCCAACGACCTCAACACCACACAGTGCCCCCAACGACCTCAACACCACACAGTGCCCCCAACGACCTCAACACCACAAAGTGCCCCCAACGCCCTCAACACCACACAGTGCCCCCAACGCCCTCAACACCACACAGTGCCCCCAACGCCCTCAACACCACACAGTGCCCCCAACGACCTCAACACCACACAGTGTCCCCAACGACCTCAACACCACACAGTGCCCCCAACGACCTCAACACCACACAGTGCCCCCAACGACCTCAACACCACACAGTGCCCCAACGACCTCAACACCACAAAGTGCCCCCAACGCCCTCAACACCACACAGTGCCCCAACGCCCTCAACACCACAAAGTGCCCCCAACGACCTCAACACCACACAGTGTACCCAACGCCCTCAACACCACACAGTGCCCCCAACGCCCTCAACACCACACAGTGCCCCCACCGCCCTCAACACCACACGGCGTCCCAAACGCCCTCAGCACCACACAGTGTTTCAACGCCCTAAACACATAGAATAAACATATAATACATAACAAACATACAGAATAGAATTGAATACATATGTGTTTAAACATAAACACATAAACATAGAATACAGGAAGAATAAGTAATAAATAGGGAAGCAGCAGCACCAATAGGATGAGAGCATTATAGAATACAGGAAGAATAAGGAATAAATAGGGAAGCAGCAGCATCGGCATTAGGAGGATAACAATATAGAATACAGGAATAAATAGGGAAGGAGCATTAGGAGGTGAGCACTATAGTGTAACACGGGACGGGTTCTCACTTCCTTCTACCCTCTTTTTCTCTCTTTACCCGTGTTCTTTACTTTGGTTCTTAACCAAGGGACCCCACGACTTTTACTCGAGCCGACTCCACGCCACGTGGTCTCAAGATGATTTACCGACTTGAGATTCTACAACCCGTATGACGTGAAAATAGACTTCTAGCAAAGTTCTAGGATCTCCTTTCCGCCGCCACCACCAGATCAGTAACCACAACGAGCAATGATCGAGATCTGGTTCGATCACGCTAAATAATCAACCTTGGGGCTTGATCCCCACTAGTAAACCAAAACTCTTGGATCTTATGTGTGGAGTTAACTAAAATCAACAGGGATGATAATCCTGATTGGATGTGAATGATATACTCAGATTCGAGGAGCATAGGCGTCCACCTCAACTCGACCACGTGGGGACCACGTGACAAGGACCATTAATACAAAAGAAAAATGGAAATAATAAAAATACACATTAAGCTAATTAATTTATTCAAAAATTAAGCAAAATCTAAATAATTGTACACTACCTACTTGAACACTCCCTAACTGACTATGCCCTGACTATAAATTTAACGGCAATGAGTGGACTATTCCTACAATTACTCACAAAGCAACTCTACCTTCTCTGTTGACCCGCTTGGGTAGAGTGCTGGTCTTATGTGAGGTGAGATGGTGACCTCCCCCAGTTGATCCGGCTACCACACTAATCGTCCTCTCTGCTCCTCTACCCAGAGGCCTAGATCTGTATTCTTCCGCTAGTATCTAAGTTACTTTGCCAGGCTTAAGTTATAACAATTAACCTCTGTTGTACTGAATGTTCCAGATTGATTGAATATTGTACTGAAGTTTAAATTACACAAACATCTTAAGGAAGAGCTATTCCCAATTACAACATAGCTATTTGACCTTTGAGAAATAGAGGACATGTCAACTCTGGTGACCTGTGAACTCTTAGGTCACTCCGCCTCACAGCCTAGTTCTTGCTTGTGACGTCACTGATGGTGACTTAACACTCATTCTCCTAATAATTAATATACTCTTGATATTATACAGTAATACTATACAGTACAATTTGAATGCAAAATGACTGAAGGTTAATTTCTCTAAATAAGTGAATACCACAGGATGATTCATTATGAACAAAGGCGTCAGGTTATCCTCACCACAATTCCCCCAGGGAGGATGCTCCCATGTGCTTGGGGTCAGGTCTCTACCCGAGCCTTCTAGAACCTTCTTACAACAACCTAGATTGTTACAACCCCCCCGCACAAGCACTTAGTAAACCTTGTTAATTTGTTAAAAATAACGAGATTTAGTATCCAAACCCACAATTTAACTCATTGCCACAAACAAAAGCTAACCTAACTAAACAAAAATTTTGACAATCATTAGAGTGTCCAACATCATCATATAACATGTTCAAATTCATAAAATTTCTCAGCTGTCAACTGACAGCAATCCTCCAACATCAGGAAACATACATCCTACCCTTACTGACATAGCTAAATAACATGTTCCTACTCTAACAGCAACGATTAGCTATTAAAATCTCTTGGTTCTTCTTCAACCAAAGCATAAAAGTTATATCTTCAGACTGAACTTTCAGTCATCCGGGAGCGTACTACTGAACTATCAGGTTCACATCCGTGTACTATCCACTCCCCAATCAATGTCAACCTTGACATGCTAAGGAACACACCTAATTTTTATTACATGTATCTAAAAATATAAAAAAAATCCTATAACTATATCACAGGTTTCAGCTGACTGTACAGCTAAGTGTCCGCACTCACTATAAGTGTTAATGTTTATATTGGTCCGCCTCTCCTGTGTTCAAACATTCTGAAAAAAAAAACACATAATTTTCCATAACCGTTTGTTCTGGGCTTAGACAATTACACAGGGGCTTCGATTTTACTTACTGAACAATTTGTAGAGTAAAGTTATCATATATCAATATACCAGAATAATTATTTTAAATCTGTTTTTCAACATTTATAAAAAATTGCTCAGATATTCTTTACACAGATGTTCAGAGCCAACTTTGTTGTTTGTATCAATTGTTCATATTGAGTAATTGCAAAAAAAATCGATGCTGATAGACGCTGAATGTAGTCGATGACGATGTCGATCTTGCTTCTTTCCATGTGTAGACATCAATACCTGGTCCTCTTGTACTCCAATCCGGTACTTTTTTACTGACGACAGAGTGTAGAAGAGCGGAGTGCCAAGTGACAGCTGTAGAATACTGTTACTTCGGCCATTGATCTTGCTCCCGACAGTCCACACGCCTTCAAATCAATCACAGTTCACACGGCAGTCTTGATGTTAACTTGACGTTGCAGATGACCACAGCAGAGCAGGACTGGATGTACCAACGGTGTCTCGTAACAGGAGTGGTGTCAAAGGGTCGTAGAGGCGGGTTTGCTTGTTTGCAGAACAGGTGAATCTCGTCTTCCATCATTGCTCACGACATCTCAGGCGTTTCTTGATATCACCAGGTTACTAGGCCGTAAACACCAACTGTGTATACCCTCGTACCGCCGACTTTAGGCCAAAGGAGGCAATTTTGCGACCTTCCATTGGCGAGTCCCGGAACTCTGTAGGGAGACCGTGCCTTCCACCTGTGACCGCCTTAGTTCCGCGTTCCTGTTGCTTTAGATGACGTAATCATTAATCTTCCGGCGAAACTCTTGAGTACTGCTACTTGCTTTCCAGTTTCTTGACCTCTCCTCCAACACTGCTGGAATGACTGCAGTCTTGATGACGCAGCAGGTGGGTAGTGGTGATCTCGAGACAGCTACCCTGGCGTTGTATGGCACCTCCGGTGACTGCTAAATGTGGACAGCTTGCTGGCCCTGACAACCTCGTATAGTGACGTGAGGCGTCGGCCGGGTGACTCTTGGATAGTCACTCATCCCCAAAGTAACTGATGTATGGGTTACTGGGTCTGGTGGGGGGAGGGCTTTGTGTAACGTGCCTCCCCCTCTGTCTTTACAGACAAGGGTTCACGTGTGGCTGGAACAACTGGGTCGGTGTACCAATCAGACCTGGGAACAGACAGACACAACACAGCGGAAGCATAGATATACTCTGGGTTTGGTGGAAGTGGAACCCCAGAGCACGGTAAAAGTTGCTACCCGAGTTAAGTATAGTAATAGTTCACCTCATTGCCTCTACAGGAAAATCTAATGAATACTAAATTATACTAACCAAGGAAGTTACTTTACTGTACAGCGCGAGATCTCGTCACCATAGGGTGGCGAGACTGCACCTGACTACTGATGAGCGATGACAGAGGGTCATCCTCCTCATCCCCTGACTCGTCGGTGAAGCCATGAGTCAGCACTGCAGAGTCAGGAACTAGACCCGCTGAAGGCAGTTCTAATTCCTCTCTAGCATGATATTGTTTCAATTTATTAACATGAATTGTCCTTTCCACCTGGTCCTCGAATACTCCTTTTATAACAAGATTCACCGGCCCCGCCCTTTTAATTACTCTATACGGCCCTCGCCACCTCGGAGCTAGTTTCCTGCTCTGATTGGCGGGCGCAGCCTCATTCACTCTCAATACGAGGCTTCCTTCCTTCAACTCAAGAGGGCGCACTTTCTTGTCATAAAAATGAGCATACCTGTTCCGTGCTTTCTTGGACGCTTCAGCTGCAATATTCCATGCATTTCTCATTTTTCCAAGGACCTCTGAAGGATAGTCCTCCCCGTATGCAACATTATGTCTGTTAAGCAGACCTGAGGGGAAATTGCATGAATTACCAGTAAACAAATGAAGTGGTTGGGTGTTAATTGATTGGTGGATGGCAGTATTCAAGGCTAACTGAACATAGGGTAGGTGTTCATCCCAGGTGTTTGCGTCATGTTCAGCAAGGATTGCAAGCATATCCTTGACTGAACGATTAGTCCTTTCCGTCATTCCGTTTGCTTGTGGGTGGTAGGCTGTTGTAAAAGCCGAAGTTGTCTCTAAAATCTTACAAACTTCTCTAAATATATTCCCATTGAATTCTTGACCCCGGTCTGAGACTAAAACTTTAGGAGGTCCGAATACAGTAACGAACCTACGCAAGAACGCATCTGCAACCGTACGAGAATCCTTCTGAGGTAATGCAACTAGTGTAGTGTATCTAGACAAATGGTCAACTAGCACCAACACGTATCTATTCCCTGAATGACTGTGATGTAAATCAATCAAATCTGCCCCCACCCGATCTAAAGGTTCACGAATTTCAGGAAATTCCTGAAGTGGGGCTTGTACCTTAAGGGTACCTTTCCTCCTCTGGCAACGATTGCACGACTTCACGAAATTGATTACTTCAGAAAGTAATCCTGGGAAATAAAATAGAGACTTTGCCTTTAAGTGGGTTTTAAAGATCCCCGGATGCCCTGCAATTTTCGAAGCATGCGCAAGCTTTAACGCTGATGACCGCAACGCGTCCGGAATAACTAATTGAAATACTGCCCTATCATTCTGGCTATTAACATAATACAGGACGCCCTGTTTCATTTCAAAATCATGAATAGGTAAATTCTTTTTTTTTCGGATATTTTCCTCCTTCTAAATACTCAATAATTTCTTTCCATCTAGGCTCGTTCATCTGGTACTCTCTCATTTTATCTGATGGAATGGTTTCAATATTTTCATTAACTTGAACAGCCGCTATGTTTCGACTTAGCGTATCTGGAACAACATGTGCTGGACCAGGCTTGTACAAAATCTGGAATGAGTGGGCAGAAAGTTCGTGAGACCAGCGTGACATTCGTGGGCATTTTGTTCGCTTCTTAAATATGTGTGTTAACGCTCTATGGTCTGTGTAAATTACGAAGTGCCGCTGAAATAGGTAAGGTTCGAAGTACCTAACTGATTCTACTACTGCCAGTGCCTCCCGATCCGTAGCTGAATAACGAACTTCAGGTCCTTTGACCTTTCTACTGAAATAGGCTACTGGATGGGGTAAATTATCCGCATCTCGCTGAATTAAGCACCCGCCAATAGCTATACCGCTGGCGTCAGTGTGCACCTCCCACTCTTTCTCAAAATCAGGAATAGCCAATACCGGTGTCGTGATTAGTTGGTCTTTCAGTTTGCGATAGGCCTCGTCATGTTCAGATTTCCACACAAACTTCGCATTCTTCTTTGTCAGATCAGTCAGGGGTGCTGAAATGCCAGCAAAACCTTCAATATGACGACGAAAATATCCGGCCGCCCCCAAAAACCTACGCACGTCCTTTGCTGTCCTTGGAGTAGGCATGTCAGCAATGGCGCGGCAAGAATCTGGGTCAGGTCGGATACCGTCTGGGCACACCTGGAACCCCAGAAATTTGAATTTCTGAGCCGCCAGGGTGCTTTTCTGAACGTTCAGCTTGAACCCTGCCTGATCTAACAACGTCAAAGTCTCAGTCAAGTCCCGTAGGTGTTCCTCAAACGTCCTGGAATATATCACAACATCGTCCAGGTACGCTAAAGAATGCCTACCCAGGACCGGACTAAGGATGAAGTTGATGGCCCTCTGAAACGACGAANTAATATGTGTGTTAACGCTCGATGGTCTGTGTAAATTACGAAGTGCCGCTGAAATAGGTAAGGTTCGAAGTACCTAACTGATTCTACTACTGCCAGTGCCTCCCGATCCGTAGCTGAATAACGAACTTCAGGTCCTTTGACCTTTCTACTGAAATAGGCTACTGGATGGGGTAAATTATCCGCATCTCGCTGAATTAAGCACCCGCCAATAGCTATACCGCTGGCGTCAGTGTGCACCTCCCACTCTTTCTCAAAATCAGGAATAGCCAATACCGGTGTCGTGATTAGTTGGTCTTTCAGTTTGCGATAGGCCTCGTCATGTTCAGATTTCCACACAAACTTCGCATTTTTCTTTGTCAGATCAGTCAGGGGTGCTGAAATGCCAGCGAAACCTTCAATATGACGACGAAAATATCCGGCCGCCCCCAAAAACCTACGCACGTCCTTTGCTGTCCTTGGAGTAGGCATGTCAGCAATGGCGCGGCAAGAATCTGGGTCAGGTCGGATACCGTCTGGGCACACCTGGAACCCCAGAAATTTGAATTTCTGAGCCGCCAGGGTGCTTTCTGAACGTTCAGCTTGAACCCTGCCTGATCTAACAACGTCAAAGTCTCAGTCAAGTCCCGTAGGTGTTCCTCAAACGTCCTGGAATATATCACAACATCATCCAGGTACGCTAAAGAATGCCTACCCAGGACCGGACTGAGGATGAAGTTTATGGCCCTCTGAAATGACGAAGGCGCTGTCTTTAAACCAAACGGCATCCTACGGAAATGATAAGTGTGCCTACCATCCGAGAACGCTGTTTTTTCCCTATCCTGTTCTGCCACCGGAATCGCCCAATACGCCGATTTCGCGTCAAGAGTTGAGAAATACTTAGCAGCACCAAATTGATCTATTATCTCCTGTATTCGGGGCAACGGATACACATCACCCTTAGTTATTTCGTTCACCTTCCGGTAGTCAACACAGAAACGATAACTACCGTCCGGTTTCCGAACTAGCACAACAGGAGAGAGCCACGGTGACGTACTAGGCTCTATCACGCCCTGCCTCAACATTTTCTGGCACTCTCCCTGATAACGTTCTTTGCCTGTTCCGGCAACCTCCACTGTCTCGTGTACACAGGCAAATGATCACCAGTTGGAATGGTGTGCTCAATCTTATCAAGGAGACCAATCTGGTCATCCTCTGTCGCAAATAATTTCGGGAATTTTCGCAAAACTCCTCTCAGTGCCTTCCTATCTGCCTGTGTAACATGTTGCAAATCAAGTGCTGAAATTAATTTTTCTACTTCTTCCACATTCTGTGCAACATTTCTCGTCTCGTACTGTACTTTTGATGGAGTTATAGTATCTAGCATGTTTAATGCACTACATTGTGCAGTGACGGTTGGCGTCTCAGCTGACTCATTGTGAAAGATTTCTGTGTCCTCCACCATGGTTCCCTGAGATACCCTATCACCTGCCCTGAAGCGAAAAGTCTTATGTGAAAGATTGACAACTGGAATGAGTGCACCTTTATCGAGCACTACAATTAAGTGATGAGGAATTAATAAGCGATCACATCTCCCAGCAACCTGAAGGGTGGTACCTGGTTGTATGTGACGTCCCACGGCTACTTTAATAAATTTAACAGAATGTGGTGGGCAACTCTGTTTAGTCAATGCATGCAATGCGCATGACCTCTTAACTGTGTCTGGAAGAGACTTAAAAATTAATTTTGGATAGTGCGCATTATATTTCTGCTTCCTCTTAATTGAAGCTACAACTGGGGGATGGTCGATCATCTCCACTGGGTAGGAAGTCTGTCCCAACTGCAACCTGCAGTTCCTAGCCCCTTTTTGAGCAGACAAGGAATAATCAAATCGCGACAGAAAATCAGTTCCCATTAAGATGTGACCAGGAAAATCAAGGTTCTCTACGATCGTACATGTGTGAGGCTGCAATCCCCCATCAATTTCAAAATTAACTGTACCTTGACCTACGATCTCAATCTTTTCCCCATTGACCGCTGTTAATGTCTTTGCGCAACGTTTAAGACGTGCATACTTAAAATTGCTGAAGGCTGACTTTTTAATAACAGTTGCCTGGCTTCCTGTATCAACAAAGGCTGTCAATCTTACACCTTCCACTTTCACTTCAAAAGTAGGCCTACCATCACTAGGAGCCTGCTTTCATGCTTTCGTACTAATGAGTTTACAATCTCTCTGTATATGTCCGTGCTTCCCACAGGAGTAACACCTCCGCGGATCTCTGTTGGTACCCCGCGCAGGGTGGCTCGAACTTGCAGCTGAGGGCTGCTTCCCGCCTGGCGAACCCGCGCTCCAGCTTCTCAGCTGGTCTCGCCCGCCTTGACTCAACGCCTCTACGTATGGGGACGGCTGAGCGCCCGATGTCCCTGTGCGCGTCTGCCTGTCCAAGGCTGTGGCGGCCTGTTGGACTAGGTCTTTATAACTCACGAACGCTCCCTCTGCAAATAAAAACGGTCCCATAGCAGAAGGTAACGTTTTGCAGAACAATTGTTTGGCTAATCGCTCTGCCTGACTGGAATCTAACCCCAGTTCCGTAGTAAGGTCGTCAACCCTGCCCTTTAATAGTGTCCCAAAATCTTTGACGGTGCTGCGGTCATCCCTCTTCAGTGACTGCAGATAAAAATGCGCCTCATCTTCTGACACCTTTTCCTTAAATCTGTCCCTAATCGCTTGGACAAACTGTGGCCAAGTCGTCAGGTGCTGAAACTCTGACAATCTCGCCAGTGGACCGGCTACGTCCACGCAAGACCCCATAGCGAGAGTAATTTTCAAACTGTCCTCTGGGACAGCCTCCAGCATCGAACTAATCTGACAGAGCCAGTCTTCCACTCGGCGGTTGCGTTCCACCTTAATAAGCGGCAACTCCGTACCTCTGAGTGTCGGTAGAGTCAACCTGGGAATCAGACTCATAATTCCCGGTTTGTATGATGCGGGGCTACTGGAAGTGGGTGGGCCCTGGGGTTGGGAACTGGGTTGAGGGTGGGGTTGGGGTTGAGGAATGGTGTGGGTAGCCTCGGGTTGGGGTGTGGATTGAGGGTGGGGATGGGGTTGAGGAATGGTGTGGGTAGCCTCGGGTTGGGGTGTGGATTGAGGGTGGGGATGGGGTTGAGGAATGGTGTGGGTAGCCTCGGGTTGGGGTGTGGATTGAGGGTGGGGATGGGGTTGAGGAATGGTGTGGGTAGCCTCGGGTTGGGGTGTGGATTGAGGGTGGGGATGGGGTTGAGGAATGGTGTGGGTAGCCTCGGGTTGGGGTGTGGATTGAGGGTGGGGATGGGGTTGAGGAATGGTGTGGGTAGCCTCGGGTTGGGGTGTGGATTGAGGGTGGGGATGGGGTTGAGGAATGGTGTGGGTAGCCTCGGGTTGGGGTGTGGATTGAGGGTGGGGATGGGGTTGAGGAATGGTGTGGGTGGCCTCGGGTTGGGGTGTGGATTGAGGGTGGGGATGGGGTTGAGGAATGGTGTGGGTAGCCTCGGGTGGGGTGTGGATTGAGGGTGGGGATGGGGTTGAGGAATGGTGTGGGTACGGGGTGGGGTGTGGATTGAGGGTGGGGATGGGGTTGAGGATGGTGTGGTAGCTTCGGGTTGGGGTGTGGCTGGAGGTTGGGGTTGAGGTACTGTGTGGGTGGTCTGGGGTTGGAAAGGGAAAGGGGTGGCCTGAGGTAGGAATGGGTATGGGGTAGCCTGGGGTTGGGGGAAGGGTTGGTATAGGAATGGAGGTTGGGGTTGGTATATGAAATGAGGATGGGGTTGGTATAGGAAGTGAGGATGGGGTGGTATAGGGATAGGGTTGAGGTTGTTGTGATGGGTGAAGTGTACCCAGGTATTGTGGTATTGCTCTGTGATGTTGTTCCTGCTGTTGGTGTGGCGTCGATGTTATGTGTGGGGGAACCCAAGACGGCTCCCCCCACTCATGGGACGAATCCTCCCTAGACTCCCCACTCATATCAATAATTGTATCTGCACTTGCCCGGAAAGATACGCCCGGCTGCCCAGTCCTTTGCAGAACCCGCGACCCCGTCGCCTCAGTCCCACTGACTCCACCTGTGACGTCAGCTGAGCTACCCGAGCGGTCCCCAGTGGTGTCGGAAGAGGTGCGATCCTCTACACTTCCACTCCCAGTGGTGTCGGAAGAGGTGCGATCCTCTACACTTCCACTCCCACTGGTCGCCACTGACTGGTCACTGTCTGGGTTAAGCATGTCCTGTGATTGCTGGTGTGCCATGTTTCTTGTAGCTACCCTTCGATACAACCTCTACCCGGACTTCACTACAACCGTGAACTTACACAAATAAAAACACAACTCTTTTCTAAGAAAAAAACTAACCAAATTCCCAAAGTAGGAAATACAACGATTAATCGAGAGAATCGCTGAAGTGAATTTGATGAATGAGCGTCTGCCCCGCACTCGTGTCTGACCTTGAATAACCCGCAGTTCTATTACTGAAACCTAAGTCCTTTACGTTAAAAAAATTAAAGAATCTAATTCATATAAAACAATTTAAAATGATAAAATAACTAATGCGCAGCACTCGTGATAGATTAATAAAGAATATTTACTGTACTTCAATACTAAACGCACTTGAAGTGAGCAGCGTGGCCACTGATGACTGATGGAGCGGGGCCAGCTGCGCTGAAAAACTAAGTCCCGCGCTTTTTCGCTTAAACGCTGAAAAATCAAAATTTTTGTTCTGAAGGAAAATAACTAGTTTTACGTTACTAAACAGCTCTAGCGATTAATATAGACTCCCAGGACATATATGTGCTTGCCAAAATTTGAATTTTCACCAAAAACTTGCGTTTTTACTCAGTGCTGGACTCTGCCAAATTTTTGCACCCAGAAAAAATTCTATCACCCAAAATATGGTAAAACTCCCTTAATTCGTCAAAAATGGGTTTCTTGTTCTCAGATATAAATACGCTATTATTTAATACTGACGCTGTATACAAAACAACACTGACACATCGGGCGGTTTCAACACTCATCAATTCGAATTTTCATCAAAATCTGAGGTTTTCACCTCAAGTGGACTCTAATAAAATCACAACACGATTTTCTCGAAAAATAACTAAATTCGGCAAAAATGTAATTATCACTGTTTAATGCTTAAGAACAGAATTACGTCCCTTGCGCGCACTAGAGAGTAATGCTGGCCCCAGAATGTACACGAAACATGAGAATTCGAATTTTCGCCAAAATGTACGAATCTAGCCCAAGCTGGACTTAGAAAATTTTTCGACCTACGTTTCCACAAAAAAAATTCTAAGTCTAAAAACGTAATTCTACCGTCTTACTGGTAAAACTAGAAACAATATCACTCGCAACGACTGGGGAATCCTAATGATACCCAGACCATGTACGTGACCCACTAATACAAATTAATTACAGTTAACGACTTTCCAACGTTGACTTAGCCGAAAACTTATCCCAAAATACTTAGAAATATTTCCACGAGTTCTATCAGACACTTACACGAAAATTACTATCCCTTAACAAACTCCTTCACTTAACTATCGTGACCGACCTATAGCCCTAAGTTCAGAGGATTAACTACGCTCTAGAACCAACGCCTCTGACTTAGACTGATATAATAAGGAATAGCAAGACTTAATGTACGCACTTAGCCTAATATACACGAAAATACTGAACACTTAAAAAAAATTTTAACCGGGGATTGAATTTAGGGGAAAAAATCGTTAATCTCTAGAAAACGCAATTAAACGGGATTACTTTATAAATTTAATTATACTTAATTTAAAGATACACTCGACTTAATACTATAATTGCTCCTACCGGCTCGCCGTCCCGCGCCTAGCCTAGGGGTCTCGACCGTCTAGATTCTAACAGAGCGACACGCAGCTTTCAGCAACAATTAGACTAGAGGCGACTCAACCTCCACTAAGTGTGCGACCACTTAGTCGTTGAATCGTTGCTAGGTAGTATACTAGTCCGTCCCTCGGAGGCCGCAACGCCCTTCACGGATTTACGTTTTTCCTTAGCGTTTTGGGTCGTCTAACAACGCCCTCGGACCTATCTCCTGGCGTCCCACAGATAAATCCGCCCAGACAGCCCACAAGGAACTGCTGTTGAGAGTATGATGGCTCCCAACACCTCTGAATCTATTGCAATGGGTCGAGTATGGTACCCAGTCCAATAAACTCGGAGCGGTCTCCTTAACCAATAAAACTGAACAGAAATTACTTACTAACTAATCCTTAATAGTATCAGCCCGCATGAACGCAAGATTCGCCAATCCCCACTCAAACGCACTGTCGTGAGGCGCACTGCTAATCCTGGCCCGCGGCTGTCCTCCCTAGCCTCCACGCACGTGTCCGAATGGCGAGACGCGTGAGCCTTTCAACAATTTCAAACAAAATTGTTGAAACCACCGCTGTGCACCATTGTAACACGGGACGGGTTCTCACTTCCTTCTACCCTCTTTTTCTCTCTTTACCCGTGTTCTTTACTTTAGTTCTTAACCAAGGGACCCCACGACTTTTACTCGAGCCGACTCCACGCCACGTGGTCTCAAGACGATTTACCGACTTGAGATTCTACAACCCGTATGACGTGAAAATAGACTTCTAGCAAAGTTCTAGGATCTCCTTTCCGCCGCCACCACCAGATCAGTAACCAAAATGAGCAATGATCGAGATCTGGATCGACCACGCTAAACAATCAACCTTGGGGCTTGATTCCCCACTAGTACAAATAAACCTTGGATCTTACGTGTGTAGTTAATTAAAAGCAACAGGAGTAATAATCCTGATTCGGTGTTAGAATCGGCGCCCAATTCAACTCGGCCACGTGGGAACCACGTGACAAGGACCATTAATACAAAAGAAAATGGAAATAATAAAAATACACATTAAGCTAATTAATTTATTCAAAAATTAAGCAAAATCTAAATAATTGAGCACTCCCTAACTGAACACGCCCTACTGAATATGCCCTGACTATAAATTTAACGGCAATGAGTGACCTATCACTAAGAAACTCCAAGCAACTTTTACCTTCTATAGACAGCTAGATGTTGTGTTGCCTTGGGGAAGAGGTGAGATGGATGACCTCTCCCAGTTGCTGCTGAAACCACACTGCTCTGTCCTCTCTCTCCACTACCCAGAGGCCTAGATCTGTATTCTTCCGCTAGTATCTAAGTTACTTTGCCAGGCTTAAGTTATAACAATTAACCTCTGTCGTACTGAATTATCCGGATTGATTGATTTATTGTACTAAAGTTAAATTACACAAACATCTTAAGGAAGAGCTATTCCCAATTACAAAATAGCTATTTGACCTCTGAGAAATAGAGGACATGTCAACTCTGGTGACCTGTGAACTCATAGGTCACTCCGCCTCACAACCTAGTTCTGCCCTGTGACGTCACTGAAGGTGACTTAACACTCATTCTCCTAATAATTAATATACTCTTGATATTATACAGTGATACTATACAGTGCAATTTGAATGCAAAATGACTGAAGGTTAATTTCTCTAAGTAAGTGAATACTGTAGACTGATTCATTATGAAGCTTGGGAACAAAGGTAGTTATTTCCACCGCTAAGTCCCTGGGGGATGCTCCCACGCGGGTCCAGCTTCCCATTTTCCCTTGTGTAGATAACCATTCTGGATAATTTTTACAACAAGCCTCGATTGTTACAATAAGAACGGCCTTTAGAAACTTGTGTAAGGAATCTTTCAGAACATTATATACCACATATGTCAGACCAATCCTGGAGTATGCGGCTCCAGCATGGAGTCCCTATCTAGTCAAGCATAAGACTAAACTGGAAAAGGTTCAAAGGTTTGCCACCAGACTAGTACCCGAGCTGAGAGGTATGAGCTACGAGGAGCGACTGCAGGAATTAAACCTCACTTCGTTGGAAGACAGAAGAGTTAGGGGGGACATGATCACCACATTCAAGATTCTCAGGGGAATCGACAGGGTTGATAGAGACAGGCTGTTTAACACAAGGGGCACACGCACTAGGGGACACAGGTGGAAACTGAGTGCCCAAATGAGCCAGAGATATTAGAAAGAACTTTTTTAGTGTCAGAGTGGTTGACAAATGGAATGCATTAGGAAGCGATGTGGTGGAGGCTGACTCCATACACAGCTTAAAGTGTAGATATGATAGAGCCCATTAGGCTCAGGAAACTGTACACCTGTTGATTGACCGTTGAGAGGCGGGACCAAAGAGCCAGAGCTCAACCCCCGCAAGCACAACTAGGTGAGTACAACTAGGTGAGTACACACACAACACACACACACACCACACACACACACACACCACACACACACACACACCACACACACACACACACACACACACACACACACACACCACACACACACACACACACACCCACACACACACACAACCACACACACACACACACACACCACACACACACACACCACCACACACAACACACCACACACACACACACAACACACACACACACACCACACACACACACACACACCCACACACACCCACACACACAC
>WNGS01015689.1:30640-42594 GCA_020271785.1 Procambarus virginalis | reverse complement strand
CCCATTAAAACGGAGGTAGATGCTTCCCAGTAGGAGTGTTTGGTATTATTACAGGAAGTAGATGGTCAGGATAAAGTAGTATATTTTGCTAGCAAGAAGTTATCTCCTGCAGAACAGAATTATTCTCAGTTAGATAAAGAAGCTTGAGCTTTGGTATATGCTGTAAAGAAAATGAGGTATTTTCTGTGGGGAGGAAATTTCTTGCTAGAACAGATCATAAACCCCTGCTAGGATTGTTTGGCAGAGGTAAGCAAGTTCCAGTTAATGCCAATGCTAGAATTCAAAGATGGGCATTACTACTCTCACAGTTTGAGTATGATTTAGAGTTTAAGCCAGGCAAGGATAATGTAGTAGCTGATGCATTAAGTAGATTGCCTGTGACAGAAGAATTAAATTCAGTATTCCAGTATTCCAGTGGAGTATGTACCTGGTGGAAGCTATGTCTTTTGAGGATATTCATTCCAGACTATTAGGAAGGCAACTGGTAGAGATCCCAAATTAAGTCTGTTGTTGAATATGTCAAATATGGTTGGAATGATAATTTGTTATTGTCAGAGTATGCTGCAGTGAAGGCTGACCTTAGTATTCACCAGGATGTACTTTGTATAGGAATAGAGTGGTGGTGCCTGGGGAACTGAGATGTAAGATTTTGGAACAGCTGCATGTAGGCCATAATGGCATAAATGCTATGAAAGCAGAAGCTAGAAGTTGGGTTGGTGGCCAAAAATAGACCAGGATATTGCTGAGGTAACAAAAAATTGTCATATTTGCTTTAAGAATTATCAGAAACCCCAGGCCCAGTACTTTCTTGGCCATGCACTGGAAACCCTGGTCTAGACTTCATGTAGATTATGCGGGACCTATGGATAATAAATATTACCTAGTGGTGGTGGATTCATACACCAAATTCTGGATGTGCATGTGTGTAATTCCACCACATCATCTGTAACTTGTGATTACTAAGGAAAACATTTTGTAATTTTGGATTGCCAGACATAATTGTCTCAGACAATGCTCCTTATTTTGTTTCTGTGGAAATGGAGATTTTTTTAGAAAAAATGGTATTAAACATGTAACACCTGCCCCTATAATCCTTCTTCAAATGGTCTAGCAGAGAGAGCAGTGAGATCCTTGAAAGAAGGTTAAAGCGGTTTACGGAAGGTACTATTAATACAAGGCTTTGTAGATTTTTATATAATCAAAGAAAAACTGTTCATTCTACTACTGGTAAATCTCCTTCTGAATTACTGTTTAATAGACACTTTAAAGTGCACATGGAAGCAGTAAAGACAGATCCCAATAAAGAGAAATCGGTAACTAGCTTGGCCAGTCAGTTGGCTCAGGGAGAGGAATTGTTGTTTAATGAGGGGGATGCAGTATATGCAAGGAATTTGGAAGTGGAAAGCCTGGGTGGAAGGAAAAATTAGGGAAGTCCTGGGCCGCAGGAACTTCACTGTGCAAGTGCAGAGTTTTGGGAACATTAATTGGAAAAGGCATGCCGATCAGCTCATGCCAAGGTTCACAGGGAATTTGAAGACCCTTCAGGTGGGGGTGGGGGCAACTAGTGATATCCATCCTAATAATGAAGGGATAGCAGCACCTGCAGGTGACCGTGAGGCAGAGCAAGGGGCAGCAGAGGGTTATGGGGATACAGTCAACCCTATGGACTCTGCAAGGAGTAATTCAGAAGAATGTTTCCCAGAAGTAACAGGTCAGGACTCCCAGTTGAGAAAATCAGGAAGAGTCATACGACCGCCTGATAGACTTAACCTGTAGGGATAGAGTTTATTTAAAAGGGGAGGAATGTTGGGATGAGTACTACAGATGTTGGAGGTAGCATGTTTGGAGCAGATGCTCTTTTGTTTATGATCTTGTTAACAATATTCATGTACCTGATATTGTTTTGTTGTTGTTACTGGCGGAGAATAAACCATGAGGACGAAGATTGTTTCTCTGACCACAACCATACAGGGATTTTTTTAGTTCATGATTAACAAATTTATTAGTGTATGTGGGTGGGGTTGAGTAGATGAGTAGATCTCAGCAAACAAAAATAGGTTTCAGAATGTTAGAGACATAGGCAGATCATTGATGTATATAAGAAATAGAAGAGGTCCCAAGATACTGCCCTGTGGCACTCCAACGGTTATTGGTAGAGTGGGAGAGGTTATATTATTGATGGCTACACATTGGTGTCTATCACTAAGATAGGATTGGATATAGTCCAGTGCATGGCCTCGGATTCCATAATGATGGAGTTTACATAAGAGGTAATTGTGATTAACAGTATCAAAGGCCTTTCTCAGGTCAATGAAGAGTCCAATCGGAAACTCATTTTTGTCAAGGGCTGAGTAAATATATCAAGGAGACTAATAATTGCATCGTTGGTACTCTTTTGGGAGCGGAAGCCAAACTGACAGGGGCTAAGAATGTCGAATTTTACGAGATAGGAGTAGAGCTGTTTGTAGATAATTTTTTCAAATATTTTTTATAGAATGGGTAGGTTCGATTTTGTCTATAGTTGTTTATGTCTGCCGGATTACCTCCTTTATGAACTGGCGTTACTCTTGCTTTTTTAAGGATATCAGGGAAGGTATGACACTCAAGGGATTTGTTGAACAGCAGAGCTATAGGTGGCGCAAGAGCATGGGAGGCGCTCTTGTATACAATGGATGGGATTTCACTGACGTTCCCAGCTTTGGTTTTTAGTGAGTGTATGATGGACACAACATCTGTCGGGCTGACTGGTGAAAGGAGAAGAGAGTTTGGATAGCTGCCTGAGAGATATGTGTGATATGTGTGAGTCTGTGGGATTTTACTTGCAAGGTTAGCACCAATCGATGAAAAGAAGCTATTAAATTCATTCGCCATTTCTAAATCAGATGACGGGTGTAAGGCCATCCTTAGAGAGTGTTATCTGGTTATGGGAGTGTTGTTTAGTTCCTAGGATATTAGAGATGGTATTCCATGTGCTTTTCATGTTGCCTTTTGCTTCTTTGAATCTAGTCTCATAATATGAAAGTTTAGCTTTTCTTATGATACTGGTAAGCACAGATGAGTACCTTTTAACTACTTCCTTTGTAACTAGGCCACTCCTAAAATTATTTTCATATTCATGTTTTTTGTTGATTGATTTAATTATGCCACTTGTGAGCCACGGGTTATTTTTTCTTTTATCAGTTACTTGTTTGGTAAGGAGGGGACAGTGAGTGTTGTAGAGGCTTAGAGTTTTGGAGAGAAAGAGGTTAGTTAATGAGTTTATATCCTGTATATTATTAAATTCCGATTCCCAGTTAACATTGTGAAGTGCATTAGAGAGATTGCCTAAAGCTGATTCACTGTGTAGCCTGAATGAGAGTTTCTTGGTTTCTGGTGGTGTTGTGTCCATGTTTGCTATGAGGAAGGTAGGATAGTGGTCAGTTGTTCTGTCCTCAATTACCCCAGATGTAAGGGGAGCTGTTATATTAGTCCATAGGTGATCCAGGGTGGTGGCAGATGTTTGAGTGACTCGAGTGGGCTTAGTGATTGTGGGGATTAGCATACAGGAGTGCATGCTGTTACGGAAATAGTCAA
Source organism: Procambarus virginalis (assembly GCA_020271785.1). Taxonomy (NCBI): domain Eukaryota; kingdom Metazoa; phylum Arthropoda; class Malacostraca; order Decapoda; family Cambaridae; genus Procambarus; species Procambarus virginalis. The sequence continues at coordinate 39,021 of WNGS01015689.1, read as the reverse complement.
CTTGAGGGTTATTTTGAAGAACCAGGTCAATATTGAAATCACCTCCCAGAATGATGTGTTTTTGTTGAGATTGTTATTTATGATAAGATTCCTTACGTTGTCTGAGAATGAAGCTATGTTGGTATTAGGAAATCTATAGATGGCACCGATAGTCAGGGAGGATTTAAGGGATTTACTGGAGAACTTGGCAAAAGTATATTCACAATAGTCGTCTCTATCACTAATAACACTATTGCAAATGAAGGTATCTTTGTAATATATTGCTGTGCCACCTCCTTTTTTGTTAGGCCTGCAGTTATGAATGGCTTTATAACCAGCTAAATTGTAGAGTTGGGTATAGTCATTACTTAGCCAAGTTTCCGTTAAAATGATGAATGATAATTTAGTACCAAGTGCTGTAAGTAGAGCATTTATATCATCAAAATGTTTACCAAGTGACCTGACATTTGGTTGAAGACTGATAAGCAGGTGCTATTTAGGAGTTTGTTTTTTGCAAGATTTGCTGTGTAATACCTGCAATAATGATGATCAATGTGCTGATTTGTGTGGATATGGGACAGAAGATTTCGATCAGGATCAATATCAGTAAGCATATAGATAAAATAATGTCACGATAATATAAGATAAGCAATTACAGGAACAGTTAAATACTAAATCTGCTGTAAATAGAAAGTAATTATAGCAAAACACAACAATACAATAATATAACAATACAATAAAAGCTTACAAAGTGCTAAGTCTACTAAAATTAGAGAATAATTATAGCAGAACACAACAATAAATGCAAGTAAGTTATAGTAGTGCATATAATATATATATTATAGTATATAAATGCAAGTAAATGAATGCAAGTAATTATAGTAAAACACAACAATAAATGCAAGTAAACAAGAGAATTGAAACAAATAGAAGTAGAATAAGGGTCACTAGATAGCCATGGAGGATACACAAGTTTGGTGGAGAGAACAAAAAAGAAAAGTAGAGACTGTCAAAATGAATATATAAAAAATTTGACAAATGATAGTTGTAAGTAAAATAATCTTAAAGATAATAAATTTTATTTAGCTTAGTTTATAACCTATAATTAGTATGAACTTAATTAAGAGAATAAAATGAGATCAATAATTAATTTCAATAAATGATTTAAATCATTACAATTAAATTTAAAATTTAAAAAGAATAGGGTAAGATTAGATTTAAGAGTAAAATTTTACAATGATACTGAGGTAGATGATTACATAAGTGCATGGAGACTTGACGGATTATTTAGGAAATTATATGAATGAGAGAACATTAGGTAAATGGTAAGGCAGAGACAGCACCTTGGACAAAGTTAGATTAAGTTTGGTTAGGCTCAGGCACTGAAAGAGATATTTTAAGTACTGGTATTGGTCGGGTTCAGGTTTTCAGATATACCACAATCACTAAAGAAATATATAAATATATCACTAAAGAAATATAAAAATTTTCATCGCCGGGGACTGTCATTAATTGATAAATCCAATACGTGAACATTAAATTTGTTAAATAATAAATTTAAAGCATCACCGAACAGGTGCAAACTGGAAATGACAAGAGTAAGGTCAAGCACAACATAGAAATCACTGTATAAATAGATAAATAAGTAAACGTCCCACACTGGGGAGGAGGAAGTGAGCAGGGAAACCCTAACCCTAACATTAAACCAACATTAACGTAGCATGTACAACACAAACACTAGTGGTCAAAAAGGGCAAAATAATTGGGACTTAACATAAACAACAGTTGCCAAATGTAAACTGCAAACTCCTGCCCCGGAACATCAGCAGCTGGAACACCGCAGCTGGAACACCTGCAGCTGGACATTGGCAACTGGTGCATCAACATCTGCTGAAGATAAATAAATAGTGGCAACTGGCCACCAGGGAAAACTTCAGTTATAAGTAGAAGTCCAACTGCAAGACAATTAGGGACCATATAGAAACTGGGAGCAACGTTGCTGCTACAAAATTAGCAGCAACGGGCCAAGGGGGAAAATGCAACAGTAAGGAAAGTGCGACTGCAAAACAAATTATGCTGAACTAAACAACACTCACATAACCAAATAAAACTCTACAAGGATGGAGATATACCGTCAACTGATTTAGAAATGGCAAATAAATTTAATAGTTTCTTTTCATCGGTTGGTGCTAATCTTGCCAGTAAAATCCCACAGACTCGGACACATATTAACACATATCTCTCAGGCAGCTATCCAAACTCTCTTCTCCTTTCACCAATCAGCCCGGCAGATGTTGTGTCCATCATACACTCTCTAAAAGGCAAAGCAGGGAACACCAGTGAAATTCCATCCATTGTATACAAGACCGCCTCCCATGCCCTTGCCCCACCCATAGCCTACTGTTCAACAAATCTATAGAGTGTCACACCTTCCCTGATATCCTCAAAAAAGCAAGAGTAACGCCAGTCCATAAAGGAGGCAATCCGGCGGACATAAACAATTATAGACCAATATCAAATCTACCCATTCTATCAAAAATATTTGAAAAAATTATTTACAAACCGCTCTATTCCTACCTTGTAAAATTCGACATACTCAGCCCCTGCCAGTTTGGCTTCCGGTCCCAAAAGAGCACCAACGATGCAATCATTAGTCTCCTTGACATAATCTATTCAGCCCTTGACAAAAATGAGTTTCCGATTGGACTCTTTATTGACCTAAGAAAAGCCTTTGATACTATTAATCACAACTACCTCTTACTTAAACTCCAGCATTATGGAATCCGAAGCCTTGCCCTTCACTACATCCGATCCTATCTTAGTGACAGACACCAATATGTAGCCATCAATGATACAACTTCTTCCACTCTACCACTTACCGTTGGCGTGCCGCAGGGCAGTATCTTAGGACCTCTTCTATTTCTTATATATATAAACGATCTGCCTAATGTCTCTAACATTCTGAAACCTATTTTGTTTGCTGACGATACTACCCTTATCTATTCAGACCTCAATCCATATACACTAAATAATGTTGTTAATAATGAATTAAAAAAAGTCCACTTATGGATGTCAACTAACAAACTAACATTAAACATCGAAAAGACTTACTACATCTTATTTGGAAGCAAATCCTCAAATGCAATTCAGCTACAGATAGACAACATTAACATCAGTAATAAAAATGATGGCAAGTTTCTTGGCCTATTCCTAGACAAGAGACTCAACTTCAGCACCTACATTCAACACATAACTAAGAAAGTCTCTAAGACAGTTGGTATACTCTCCAAAATCAGATATTATGTTCCTAACTCCGCTCTCCTCTCACTATATTATGCACTAATCTACCCCTATTTTAATTATGGTATCTGTGCATGGGGGTCTACCACTGCAAACCACCTTAAGCCCATCATCACCCAGCAAAAATCTGCTATCAGAATAATAACTAACTCTGCTTTCAGACAACACTCAGCTCCCTTGTTTAAATCCCTAAACTTGCTAAATATTAACTCCATCCACACATTCTCTTGTGTCAACTACATTTACAAAACCCTGTTCTTAAATGCAAACCATGCTCTGAAACTCTCCCTGGACAGATGTAATAGGACCCATTATCACCACACCAGAAATAAATATCTCTTTGATATCCCCAGGGTCAAACTTAATCTGTGTAAACACTCTATGCAAATTAAGGGACCTAATCTATGGAACTCACTCCCTAGTGAATTGAAAAACTGTAAAACTTTTGCCTTATTTAAAAGCAAAACCTAAAAGTACCTAATTTCATCTTCTTAGTTTACTACACTGAGCTTTAATTTGCTCTGTACCTAGTGTTACCCAATCTCCTAATTTTTATGTAATTAACCCAAATAACCTTATCATTGTGTTCATTGCTGTCTTCTTTTATGTGCTAGCCATTTGCTGTACTGTGCCTACTAATTTTTGTCAACTACCATTCAAGCTGTCATTGCAATCAATCTTAGCTACCTATGTGCTTTAATATACTGTACCTACAATTCTCTCTCATCTTTTTTTTTCTTGCCATGTAACTCTTTTCATTTTTTAAATTTTGCAAGTATTTACCTACTTAAAAAAAATTAGATTAAGGACCTGCCCAAAATGCTGTGCGTGCTAGTGGCTTTACAAGATTGTAATTACCATGTTATCTATCCCCACATTCCCAATGTACCTTCTTGTATATGTATAAATAAATAAATAAATAACAAAATAATGCTGGAATATAACTCTTTAGAGAAAACGGGATTAATGCATGAAGCTGAAATAAATTACAATCAAATACAATAAACTGAAAGGAGTGCTAATAGGCATAACGTCAGCTGGAACGCTTCAGCTGGAACTTCGGGGGCTGGAACGTCGGCAGCTGGAACGCAGTAGGATGGGCATTATCAGTTGGGACCGCTTCAACTGGAACATCAGGAACAACTTCAGCCGTAGCATGGGAGCTGGTCCAACAACTGCTGGAACGTCAGCAGCTGGACCATGTTCCACCTGAACAGCAACAAGCTGGAACAGCAACAGTTGCACCAACAGCAGCTAAAACACCGACTGCCAGGAATGTCAGCAGTCAGAACCCCAACAGCTGCAGTAGCTGGACACCAAAACTGAGCGACAACGTAGGAAGAGAGCGGCGGCTCGGACACTAGGGCAGACGGCTGGACCAGCTGCAACAGACCCAACCGAGCATCAGCCGCTATAGAACACAGCGGCACATCGCGGGAAGAACGTCGGCTGGACATCAACCCCTGAACGAAGGTAGCCAAGATGGCAGTGGCTGTGAAAACGTTCCGGGCTACACCAGGCAGACAAAACGTCTGGATAAACCAGCGGCCTGGAAGGCCGCAGTATCTTCCGCGCTACACCGGGCAGACAACATGTCTGGATAAACCAGCGGCCTGGGAGGCCGCTGTGACTTCCGTGCTACACAGGGCAGACAACATGTCTGGATAAACCAGAGGCCTGGGAGGCCGCATATTTATATGACCAATATAAATAAAATATCTGAATAGCATCGCCAGCTTAACTCATCACAGGAAGAACGTCGGCTGGACATCAACCCCTGAACGCAGGCAGCTAAGACGGCAGCGCCTATGACAACCTTCCGGGCTACACTGGGCAGACAAAACGTCTGGATAAACCAGCAGCCGGGAGGCTGTGGATTCTTCTGGGCTACACCGAGCAGACAAAACATCTGGATAAACCAGCAGCCGGGAGGCTGCAGGTTCTTCCGGGCTACACCGGGCAGACAAAACGTCTGGAAACGTTTACTGGTACTGGTAAACGAAACAGGTACTGTCTAGCTGTCAGTACTTAATAACTTAATGACAATTCAAGAAAACAAGTATAAATGTAAAACGGAAAGTAAAATAACATGCGCTTAAGCAATGCATAACTAGCAATAAATTGCTGATGGAACTAATCATCATACGAGTCCAAGATAAACTTAAAGGAAGAGGCATGAGGCCCGTAACACAGCGTCTAGTACATCCTAGCTGACTTTACTTAATAACTTAAAGGTGAAGCATAAGTTAAACAAACATAATTGTAAACCAGTAAAGTAAATAGACTTGATGCCTGCGTAAATAGACTTGATGCCTGCGTAAATAGACTTGATGCCTGCGTCAAATCCGTCATCAAAACCCAGACGCGATTCATCAGTGCTTCGTTAGAGATGGCTTGATTAAAGTAAGAAAAACATCAACCGGTAAAATGTTTACAATTACTAATGAGGATAACCTCAACACTTTCCTCAACCAATGTGGTTTGTCTCACCTTATTATTACTCTCAATGAGTCAACATAATTAACCCCCTTGTCACCTAATGCGGGCTAGGTATCCTAATTTCTCTTTGTTTCACTTTTTAATTAATTTTTAAATTACCTTTTACTAGTAAAATTATGTCATTTTCTGGACATAATTAACAGAGTGCTTTAATATTTCTTTAGGTCTTTTTAATTATACGATCATAACTAAACTACTTATAGTTAATAATCTTTAGCTTAAATTTGCCTATGTTTATTATTCAACTTTTTTCTTCGATTTCATTTATTACCTAGGTTGCCTAGCCTCGCCATACTCCCTTACTCCATTGTACCCCTGTCTTTGCCTGTCTCAATAATGCAAATTATTACTTACAGTGTACCTGAGAGTACCTGTAAGCCCCTTGTAAGCTACCTCATTTTTTCATTTTTTTGTCCATTATGTTTTTGTTTTGTATAAACTTGTTCATATATTTTTTCCCCTTTTATATCATAATTTTATTTTGTAATTTGCCCTTCTTGCCTTGTTTTCCTGCAACCAGCCTTTTTATGCAGGCAAGTTTAGACCCTGAACTAAACCTCTTATCCACTATCTATGACAATCATCACTTTAATGATCTGAATTGCAGATATTTTACAGCACATGATGTAAACAATGTATTAACACATAATCACAATATCTCTGTAATCAACTTGAATGTTAGATCCCTAGGTAAACACTTCGATGATGTTAGTGCCTTGATTGAAACTATTGACAATAAATTCTCTTTTATTATACTTACTGAAACATGGTTGAAAGAGGATACTACTCAACTCTTTAACATGCCTAACTACTCGGCAATTCAAACTGTCGTCAAATTCAGAGAGGTGGTGGTACTGCTCTTTACTACCACCAAGAACTAACATGCTTAAAAGTAATTAGAACTAGAGACTGCTGTGGGGAGTATATCTTCGCCAGTTTCAGAGTCAAGGGTGCCGAGTCTATCCTGTCTGTGGGTGCAGTCTATAGAATTCCTAACACTGATGTGTCCGAATTCAATTCAAACCTTAGTAATCTAATACTCGATAACAGACTGAACAAAAACCATCTAATTATCGCAGGGGACTTTAATATTGACCTCTGCGAGCCTGAACACCCTACTGCTGTTAGCTTCCTCAACTGTATGAATTTTCTGCTTCTTCATACCCTTAATCACTAGACCTACTAGAATCACTGATAGTACTGCCACGACTCTAGATCACATCTGGACCAACATAACCTCTCCGCTGACTTCAGGTATAATCACCGATAGCACTACAGACCATTACCCCACATTTCTCTTAACTAACATTAACAAACCACCTCTAGAGTCAAGGGAGATAAGTTTTAGGCTGCACAATGAATCTACTATAGACAATTTTATAACTGCTGCTGATAATGTCAACTGGGAGTCCGAGTTAGGTAACATAGGAGACGTCAACCTAGCAGTGCAATCTTTTCTTCAAAAAATTCTTAGCCTTTATAACACCCACTGTCCTATGCTTACAAAACAAGTCACAACCAAAAGGCTTAACAATCCCTGGCTTACAAAGGGAATACTTAAATCCATTAATAAAAAACATGACCTTGAGAAGAAGTATAGGTTAGGAACCGCCTCCAAAGAATTCTCAAAGAATTACTCGTTATTGCTATCTAAGATAATTAGACGAGCCAAAACTAAATACTACGAAGATAAATTTACCCAAATAAAGAGCAACATTAAAAAAACTTGGAGCACAATTTCACAAATATTGGGCTCAAAGAATATTTTAACAACAAACCAACACTCCTGTCCAATAACGATGGTCAGCTTTCAGCCTCTGATTCTGCTATTGAGTTCAATAGGTTCTTCTCTTCCATTGGGTCATCCCTTGCAAATGATATTCCATCTTCCAGTACTGATGTTAAGGACTATCTTACAGGTAACTATCCACAGTCTCTGTACCTAAAGCCTACTAATTCCACTGACGTTAATGAGATAATCCTTTCCCTTAAAACCAAGTCTAGTGCTCTTGAGGAGATACCAACATTAATTTATAAAAAAAAAGCCTCCAGATCCTTAGCCCCTGCAATTGCATTGCTCTTCAACAAGTCACTTGAACTCCAAACCTTTCCAGATTTCCTAAAAAAAGCGAGAGTAACCCCTGTCCACAAATGTGGTGATCTCACAGATGTTAACAACTACAGACCTGTATCAATCCTCCCTAACTTATCAAAAAAATTTAAAAACTAATCTAACTTTTTTTCCTTTTTTTTTCTCCTAAACTTTTTTTTTCTCCTTCTTCTTGCCATGTAACTGTTATCATTTCTTTATTATAAATTTTGCTAGTATTTACCTATTTAAATTTTCTTAGATTAAGCATCTGCCCAAAACACTGCGCATACTAGTGGCTTTACAAGATTGTAATTACCATATTATATATTCTCACATTCCCAATGTACCTTCTTGTATATGAATAAATAAATAAATAAATAAATCTACAAGCAGCTTTACTCTTATCTAGCCAAACACAATATACTTAGCTCTTGCCAATATGGCTTCAGACCCAAAAAAAGCACTAACGACGCACTTATTAGTATGATTAACTTAATTCATGCAGCTCTTG